>JAKOGI010001488.1:0-227822 GCA_029747015.1 Carnegiea gigantea
TACATACATATATATATATATGTATGTATGTATACACATACATACATACATACATACATACATACATGTATATGTGTGTGTGTGTGTGTATATATATATATATATGTATATATATATATATGGGAACATATAAAATGCAAGTAAAAAAAGTATTTTAAATATGAAGCACAAACGTATGGTCGTTAACATGTGAGTTAAAAGAGGAATATGGAATAGATGGACTTGTATGATTGAGCCTTTTTTTTGTCTTTTAAATACAATTTACAAGTCAAAATAACTATATTAAAACTAAAGAATGATTCGAAATTAATTTGACCTGATTTATACCCGGTCCGATTTACAACCAAACCGATATTGACCCAAGCTTGAATCGAATTCCACCCGAACGAAGTTAGATTGGGCCCATGCCTGATCCAAATCAGGTTACCACAGACAACCCGAAACAGACTCAACCCGAGGTTAACCTGAACCGAACCCGTACCCGACCCGAACATGATTGCTCCGAAAGTAAACCGAATCCAAACCCGACCTAAACATGGTTGATTCGAAAGTGACCTGAACCGAATTATGACCCAACCCGTAATCGACCCGAATGACCCATTTGGCTGGTCTAGTTAGGACCTCTCTAAGCTCTGGGAGTACTCTTAATATGTTGTAAGCACAATTGTGTCCTCTAAACCAGATGATGAGTTATTACACATACTTCCTTTTGTTTTGGAAAATTGGATGCCTATCATTTCACACTTCGAAGTATTAGATGCCAATAAGTTCACATTTCGAGGTATTGGATGCCAATAATTCTATTTTAAAAGTTGGATGTCAATATATCCTCTTTGATCCTATTTATTTATTTATGAACCACCACTGAGTTAAAGTGGTTGTGACTCACCAGAAAGCTGACCATGATATCCATATGTGTGACAGTTGAGAGTTTCTTTCTTTGTTTTTAATTGACATGTTAGCTGCTAAGTGCAAAAAAATGAAATAACACAAAAAACTAATATAAACTATAAAAATACAAAAGAAATGAAACTTTATATAAAATAATTTTAAAAAATTTATAAGGGGATAAAAAAAGTTCATTTTTTTTTAAGAATTACAAAATAATATAAAAAGCTAGTTTACTCAAGAAGGACAATATAAAATACTTTAGAAAAAACTAACAAAGAGATAAAACGGATCGATTTTTTTTCGAAAATTACAAAATAATATAAAATGTCATTTTATACAAGAAAGTAATGGAGAAAAATTCATACGAAATATGAAATGTGATAAAATCAATAATAATAATAATAATAATAATAATAATAATAATAATCATCATCATCATCATCATCATTATCATTCACCATTCATAGCCGGCACCCCCTAATCCAGCGACCACCCAATCCACCAACCGGCCACCATTGCCAATATCGCTGCTACTGAGATGCCTGAATGTTAGAGTATAAATCTATTCCTGTACCTTCAACTGTTAGCGTAAACTTTATATTGAGTTGGTTCTTGAATATGGTATCAGAGCCTTTCTGAGCAAGAGAACTCAAGTTCGAATCTCAGCAGTCCTCATATTGATTTATTGCGCAAGGTAAGGTGGACCTTTGCAGCATCCACGCTTCAAGCCCAAAGGGTATTCGTATGAGAGGGTATGTTAGAGTATAAACGTATTCCTGAGCCTTCAACTATGTTACCGATTGGACCAATTGCAAAGTATGGGACTTGTCCCATATCGGTTATATGGGCAATTGATGAGGGGTTTATAGATCAAATGGGCTCTCTCACCTAATAGACTAGTCTTTTGGGATGAGTTTTCCTATTTGGTCTGTAACAATTGGTGTCAGAGCCAACTCGGAGTGGTGGCCTGGGGGAGCCAGCCGTGACCAATGAGGCCGTGACCAACGAGGATTCGAAGTGGTGGCCTGGGGGAAGCTAGCGGTGACCAACGTGGCCGTGACCAATGAGGACTCGGAGTGGTGGCCCACGGAGTTGTGGCCTGGGAAGGAGTCAGTCGTGACCAACGTCGTCGTGACCAACGAGAACTCGGAGTGGTGGCCCATGGAGTGGTGTCCTGGGAACGCCAGCCGTGACCAACGAGGACGTTGGCCTTTAAGGGGGGTCGAATGTTACGGATTGGACCAATTGTAAGGTATGGGACTTATCCTATATCGGTTGTATGGGCAACTGATGAGGGGTTTATAGATCAAATGGACTCTTTCACCTAATAGGCTAGTCTTTTGAGATGAGTTCTCCTGTTTGGTCTGTAACAAACTATCAGCTTAAACTTTTGGTCGAGTTGATTCTTAAACATTGAAGCGCAAGCAGTAGCTAGTCGACATCAACGTGGACGGCCAATCCCCCCCACCGCCACTAGTATAACCAGCCATCACCCGTCACGCCGCTGTAGTCAATGGTGCCACTGCATTTAGAAGGGAGAAGAGAGCGAAAATTTGTGGCTTGAGTGAAAATTGGTTTTAACAGCCTCGTTGCTTGGATGATGGAGGTCACCAGGAGCTATGGAATCTGGCTGTAGCTTCTACAGTGCTGATGTAGACTTAGATGATCGACTGCTGGCTATGGGTTTAGATTGTGTTGGCGGAGGGTGGTTATCGTTATCATTGTTATCATCATTATCATCATCATCATGGGGAAGTCTATCGAGGTAAGTATGGCATTCACTCTCCTATTAATGTTATGTACTATGATGGTACAAATTCCAAGCCTTCATGGGGCGCCTGGGCCTAATTGAAGCGACCTCAAAGTTCAAGGATGGGCTAAGAAGGCACATAAGGAACGGACACCCAATTTCGGGTCCTCGAGGACTGATGGTGCAACAACAACAAACTACAATTGCAGATACCGATACAATATAATCCATGGGAAGACCGTCCTGTAGCGGCACTGTTCAAACACTCATGAACAGTTTGGGATATAGCAAGGTCCCTATTCTCCCATAAGGTTATATGACACACTGTATCACATAATATACGATCAGCCACGAAGACCGATAGGTTATACTGACCTCTTAATAGTGATAAGGACTTTAAAGTTAAATTGGGTTACAGATGGTTAATGGATCGAAATATGACTAAGTTAGACACTCATGAAGCTAAAATGTGGTCTCTGCCAGTCCCAACCCGTTGGAAAATATTAACGTGGAAAGTATACCATAACACCCTCCTAACTGGCAGCAATAGGCGAATCATGAACATTATTGGTTGGCGGCACGAATGCCTGATCTGTGAGAACTCTGATGAGACAGTCCAATGTCTATTCAGAGACTGCTGGCTAGCCAAACTACTATGGTGGTCATCACCCCTCGCAATCAATGTTGAAGCCAACCCAATCATCCCTTGGATACAATGGATACGAGACTAGATACTGATGTTGAGCAGACTAACAGGCTCACACCATAAGGAAACAAGTATTTTCGTTGCGATAATATGCAGCATTTGGGTCTTTCGCAATCAAATCATTTTCTAGTCGGCCCCCAGGAATCCATCTCAATTAAGAGAGACGCTACACGATAGCCCAAACACACTATCGAGAGTCATAACCCAAAAGGCAATACATTGCACCCAGATTCCACGTACTGATCATCGAGGACAACAGATTAATATAGTCACATGGGGTCACCACAGCCTAGACCTACAGTTATAATGCAAATCGCAGTAGCATGGCCCAAGAAAAAAAAATGGGCAGGAATCGCCGCACACGCAACAAGAGAAACCACGAATGTATTGCAATACCAAGAGAGAGTGAAATGCAACTCAAAGAGGGTCGCCATCACTCTGGCAACAGAGAAAGCTTTAGCTCTGACGATCCAATTTGATTGGCTGGCAATTGAAGTATGGACGGACAGTGCAATGCTAATACGATCTCTCATTGAAGATGGTAAAAGTCATGTACAAACATTGTCTCCAGTATTATAGTGTTAAGAAGGTTGAAAAAAATCACCTCAAACTAACCATAAAGTTAGCTAGACAGATTAGGAGTTGTTCTTTATGATGTAAAATGGCTCATCTTGTATTACCTAATAGGGAGGAAAAAAAAAAGATTTCAAATTTTTTCTATTTTAATCATGATTTTCTCATATTTTGTTTGCCATATTTTTACAGTAATTTTTACATTTCTGTAGAACTTTCTAAGAATTTATATATTTTTTTTCAAAGTTGTTGTATGGCAATTTTTCATATTATTTCATATATTTGTAGCTTTTACGTTAATGTTTTTTTATTATGTTTTTATACACATTGTTATTAATATGTCATTAAAAATAAAAATCTTCAACTACCGTACCCAAAGACGCCATATTAGCTTTACAGTGAATCACAACCACTTCGACCCGGTAGTAATCCAAAAACCATAAATACGGTCAAAGGCAGATATGTTGGCGTCCAACTTTTGAAGTTGGATTGTTGTTGTCTAATGCTCCCAACGGTGGGATTATTAGCACCCAATTTCCTTTTGTTTTTTGGTGGAGAACGTGATAAGTGAGACGTTGCATGGTCCATACTCCACAGAGAGTCAAGCACAAGCAAAATGGTTTGTTACAAGGGTTTCTACAAGCCCTCGGTGTCGGTCTTGTTTCACACCTAGCTTATTGTAATATATAAAGCGGTAGAAGTGGCTAAATCACTGTGCCTAATTCTATTGGAATTCTATTTCTTAATGTGAATAGGGTTTATTTAGAGAATGCCTATATAAGGAGAGTTAATTCTGGTAATTAGTAACGAGATATTGATTTATTCAATTAAATCTCTAAATCACAACGATCGTGCTCTTTCCCGCTTGCTTGCCATGAAGAGGTTAGGGTTTGGGGCATGCATCATACACTATTAATGATTCTAGTGACCACCAATAATTATTCAACGTTCGTGTTCCCATTCGAGTGATTTGTGGGTCGTAAACGGTATAGCGATTCCTTCGCTTATGTTTCTAGGTAAAGAAGGATTCATAAAAAGTATGTCAGATACATATTAATGTGATCACATGCAAATATATAATCAAGCAATATTGCATATGGTAGCGACTGTTTGTTAGAGGATCAGTCCAAGCTAAGTAAGGGTTTCAATTAGTTGAATTGTTCAACAATTATGTCAACGAAAAACTTAATTAAATTGAATGTTGAAAACTCATAAGAGGTTTTATGTTCTAGCATATCTATCACACAAAGACAAATTTGAAGTGTGAATGTTACAAAAACTCCATTTGTATCACATAATAATTTAATATGTGGACTATTAAGATTTAAACTCTAAATTTCTCATTTCAAAAGACTTTAATATCTCATTCAAGAACGGTATCAAAAACCTTCGGGCATTCTCAGCCCATGACACGCTTGGAAGGGATGGGCCCCGCGTGTCAGTCTACTGCCTCCCATCCAAAGAATTGTGCAACTTGTCTCGCATGAGAGACGGGCTCCACGGTCTTCCCCGCATTACTATTTTCCACCAGTAAAAATATTTTTGCTTTTTTTTTTGTGTATAATATATAATTTTCAAGTGGTTAAAAAAAAGTTGTGTGTTAATGTAAGTCCATAATAAATATTTTTATTCGATAATCAAAATTGGAGTTTCGTGGGTTGAAAAGTGATGAAATATAAGTCTAAAAAAATTAAAATTTTTATTGATATAGTATACTTGAGTTTTAATTTTTGAAACTTAAGTTAAGAAACACCCATAAATAAATGGTTAAAAATCTAAAAGTAGATTATATGCGCTAATATGATGCAAGTATGCTATTGTTGGATTTGAAGTTCGGAAAGCTTGTATCGCGTAATAATTTAATACGTTGAACATAAATTGTTCCACATATCGAAATGGGATCCACCATGCTTCTTGATTGGGAGAGCATATCCAGGTGGACGGATTCTAAACGTATAATCATGACATGATAATTCACCCGGTTCGAATAGACAAAAGATGATCAATGCGCGGCCCGATGAGAGAGAGACCATAATTAGGCGACTAGAGTAGGCTTTGTTTTCAGTTGACACTTGGAGATATTAGAGCATGTCGCTATGAGTACGGTTGAGACAACGCCTATCTGCTCATTAATTACAATCAATTACTTCACACACGGACACTGCCCCACTTCAAGCTATCATAACCTCTCTTTTGTTTTTGAGCTTCAACTGAGGTGTCCTGTGGACTCTTGAGATTAAAACAATTCACACAACACATACGTAATAATTGTGAACTGTATCATCCTGGCACATTTGAACAAAACTGAAAATTTTGTTATGGAAATTTTCTTTTGTCTGTCAGGTAATACATTGTTACAGATATTAGGGATGCTTTCTTGGTCAGTTTATTAGGAAATCTAACTGTAGCATTAGTAAGGACAATTTATCTAAGATCCTCTTTGATCGTTAGATAATTTGGTAAATATAAAAATTAAAGGAAAAAAATGAAGAAAAAAAGAAAAAAACGAATTTTTTCTCTTGTTCATTAAGGAAAAATACAAGAATTAGATAAGAAATTTGAATGTTAATAAACTATTTGAATCATGTTGAATGCGAGGTTGGAGGAGGTTAGAAATTTTCCTCAAACTTTCCTCACAATTTTATGAGAAAAATTTTATCACTTATTTCTAACAATTTTTCTATCTAACTTTTCTTCATATTTTTTTCTTTGTGATTTTCTCTAAACCAAATACAAGAAAAAAAGTAACTTTCTCAAATTTTTTTCTTCCCATCAAATTTTTTAAGGTCCAAACAGAACCTAAATGTAGAGTTGGGGACAAGTATATGGTTTCTTAGTAACCGTAGAAAATCCTTAGCAAACCACACAATACACGTATGCGTTCTTAGTAACTAATTTAGATATCACTAAACGGACACAGGATAAATTTTCTTCACTTGTTTAATAAGTGAGCCTAGTTCAAATAAGGAAGTTCTCAATACATGTATGTTGAATACGGTAATGTATATCATACATATAGGAGTGTGTACTCCCACATACATGTATATATATTTTTTCAATGTGTATTTATCATATAGGTAACTTTTAATATATGGTACTAACAAGACTTATAGAAATATATACTCTTAAAAATATGATATAGACTTTCGTTAACACAAACACAAACCAATCTAATCTCAAATATTTGCGAATTGTATTAATTAACTACACCTAAATGACTAAATCCCCTCAAAATTTTCAATAGTTTGCTGTAATAAAATTAAATTTTAAAAGTAATTATCTCAATTAAAGTTAATCTGAATGACCTATTTAATTACTAGATTGATAACCTTCGTACTGACACAAACCAGCTACAAGTTTGAATTTTGAACATCAATAGCCAATGAAGTACGGCTGAGTTAATGCTATTTCCTTCATTGGGCGGCAGGCATTCCTCAAATGCGAAGCCTTGCATGCATTCAATAGCATCAACTACCACCAAACCATCAAACCCTCTGTATAAATAGAGCCCACTAAGGAACATCCAAAACCATCAAGCACCCACAAGCATCCTCAAAACCAAGACCCCTCTACATTTAGACAATCGCTCACAAACTCTACATACATTCATAATGGCTAGCTCAACTTCCTTCAAGGTGGCTATTGCACTTGTCCTGTGCGTGGTGGTGGTTGCACCCCATGCAGAGGCAGCCATAACTTGTGGTATGGTGGTGCAGAAACTCGGACCATGCGCGGGCTACTTGAAGGGCGGGCCGGGCCCATCAGCCCAGTGCTGTGCCGGGGTTAATCAACTTAACAACATGGCTAGCACCCCGGCTGACAGGCAAGCTGCTTGTGGGTGCCTCAAATCGGCTGCGGGTTCTGTTCAAGGTCTTAGCCCAACCAACGCTGCTGCACTCCCTGGCAAATGTGGTGTTAGCATTCCCTACCCCATCAGCACTAGCGTCGACTGCTCCAAGTATCCATCTTTTCCTCTCTTCCTTGTTTTCGTTAATATCAATTTTTTTATAAGATGGTCTAATGGTAACTTATTCTGAGACCAGATAATGAGATTATCATAATTATTTTTTCTATTCAAAATATGTTTCTATGACTAACTTTCTTATTTCATGTTCGTTGTGTAGGGTGCACTAGATGGATGATTCCCTGGCATAGGGAGCGACGCAGAAGCGGAGTATTAGTAGCGTTAATAATAAAATGAGTTGAGATGGGACTACAGCCCAACCGCTATGATATAGTTTCTACTTCATGAAACTTTGTAATCGGGTATTCTACCTATGGGAAGAGGAATGGGAACTAGTGTTTGCTATCTGTATGCCAGCTTCGTCTAATATATATATATATATAACTAGAGCTTCTATGTGTAAATTTCACACATTTCCACTACTAAAATAGATGTTGTGGTTGATCAAGAAGCCAATCATTACCAAGATCCAGAATGACCAAATCCAACTAATAAGACCGAGCTGATAGAGTGCAGTCATGTGTTTATCGGATAGTTCAATATTCAAATAAGCAAAATTATTAGATGTAAGTAGCGAATACACATATCAAATGGCTCTCGTTTCTCACATATAAATGCCGTGAGCATTCACTAAGGTTACTTCTTCCGTTTGGAGGAAGGGCAAGGTGCAGGCTAACATTTTTTCAGATAATTGAATGCACACTTTTTTTAGCTGTAGCACCACTACAAAAAAAAAACCTTAACAGCAACGCTCGACATGCTTCATTACCTACATGTAGACATGTTGCTAGGCTAAGTCTGCGACGGTTGCATGAGCCGTCACTTGTGGGCCTGTCACAAGATAATTCTATGACGAGGAGATGTGTCGCAAGGTTTGTGACGGCCGTAGTCGCCACTTGCCTACTGTGGCAACTACAAACGTCACAGCATATATTTTGTTAGTAAATTCATTTCCTTTCACCCAGTCTGGAAGAGATCTCCCAAACCGATGAGAACTGATGCTTCGGCTACTCAAAAAATTCAATAATCGAAAATTAAAATTACAACTTCATTCACATTATCAAAAAAATGTGTTTATACTCCATCAAGAACAAGAAAAAGAAATTTTATACACTTACATCTGGGAAAAAATTTGTACACTATCATATAAAATTAAAAATTAAAAATTAAAAAAAGGCACACAATAGTAATAGACCATAGCTTGGCCAAAAAAATTACAGTCCCCCTCCCAGTCTAGCCCCCTCTCTCCCAACACTAGGGGGAAAAAAAAAGAGCAATTACAATTGTTCAAAAATTCTCTTCAACCCTTCATACTCTCTACTCAACGCCGCTACTCGCAAATGTCGTGCTCGACATCTTCGGCTAAAACTGCACAATAGTCGGGGAACTAAAATCAACACGGATCCAAAGATTCAACTAATTCTTAAATGAAATTGTACAACCCAAATCACAGAAAAATGGCTACCGAAATTATCCCCAGTACAAAAGAAAACTCATATCTATAAAACATAACTTGAATCTTCATATTAAAATTTAAAAGTCGCAATTTAATACAAATATTTACTCAAAATTTTAAAGGAGGAACAAAACACATCTTGTACCCAGAGCTTTGATCTATAACTTGTAGATCTTGTCAAGAAACATGAAGGGCATGGGTAGGACAACTGGTGAGCTGACAGCGAAAAAGATGGATACTCTGAGGGTTTTCTTTTTCTTCTAGTACCCGAGACATAACAAAAGAGATGGAAGATTAGAACCTTAGGCGCCAAGTACGGAGATAGGGATGCTGAAACAATTAGCATGAGCATGATTTTCATGGAGAAATCAGAGAGCAAGAGGAGAGATGGGAGACAGAAAGATGAGAGGAGTGAGTTCCAGTGAGGGAGAAGGAGAAGTAGCAAAGCACCGTGGGCTTCCAGAGAATTCTGGGAGGAGATGGAAAAAAGCAGAGGGTTGCTTTTGTTTGAGGGAATAAATGGAGCATAGACAATCTAAACACTTAATTTTTTTTCTACTTTTTTATTCTCTCTAGCACGGCAATTTTGGGCTCTGGGCTTATGTTTTTTAAATCAAAAGGTGAATTATTAGTGGTATCCATCTGGCGAATAATCAAGGTAGAATTTTGGGCCCCAAGTTACATCTTGTGATGGCTTTACCTATAGCCAGGAGCCTGTGACGGCTTCAACTGCACCCAGCTGTAAATGAGACTCTTTTTGTGCGACGTTTGGGTCAATCATCTAAATAAATGTGTCACTGGCAGGGCTTTTTTGTTGTAGTGCACATGTGAGGTGAATAAAATAAAATAATAAATCTCACTGCAAGGAGCAAGGACACTTTAAAAGTAACACATTAACGTACACTATATGACTAAAACTATCACCTAATATAACCCAAAACACTAAATAACATTTCCCTATGAAGGTCATGTATAAGAAGTCGGCTTTGAAAAATCCCTCCATTTTGTTCTACCAAAGATAAATAAGGTGTTTGGTAAATAGTTTTATGAAAAGGTTTTTATTAAAAAGAATTTTTTGGATTAAAATTAGCTGTGTGATATAGTTAAAAAGTTAATTATGTGTTTGGTAGAATAGCTTTTGAGAAGAGTTTTTTGGGTTTCACAAGTTAACTTGAAAAAGCTAATTTAATTAGCTTTTTGGAAGAGCATTTTGAAAAATTAGCTTTTTGTCTCATAATTTTGTTAGAAATAGTTAATCTTACTAAATAGTTTTTCTACAAATAATTAATTTAAATAGTTAATATAAATAACTAACAACTAATATCTAATACAAATAACTAACAATTAATAACCATTTGTCAAATTGGGAAAGTAATGTGTTAAATTGTATACATAATTAGAACGTAAATAAACAAGTTGTGTGTATAATTTAAGCAAGATTTCAATATAAAACCAATCGATAATAAACGAAGTGACTCTACAAATATGTTTACGAAACAATATCATTTTTTATAACCCCAACAAAGTGCCACCTGTTGATGCCAATAGTAAGTGAGAAAAAGATTGTCACCAGTCATGCTTAACACGAAACTTAGACCATCATATTAATTAATCTCCTTTGCCGCTAGTTTCAATTTGATGGATATATCAGACTCCTTGAAGAAAAATGAAGGAAAATTTATCAAATGGTGTTGTTCAAATTAATACTTTTCAGTCTGTAATTTCATGCTTAGAGGTGTTATTTTTAAAAGTGGGCGTCCTATGTTCGCTGTCGTGTCAGTGTAGGGGGAGAGAGGGAAGTTAATGTTCCAAAGCTGCCCCTCCCCAATTTCGTTCATTGCATTTGAAGAAGTTAAGGAGAGAGGTTGAAGGTGTGAGAAAACCGCACAAATTAACAATCAACGGTTAGGGGAGAGGTTGGAGGCCACATTGAGGGAGTGGAAGCCATTCATCTGGACAGCGGAGAAGCAACGAAGGTGCCGCAATTGTCAAGTGCTGGTGGTCGGTTCGTCAGGTAGGGAAGGGAGTGGACTTCGGTGCCATACAGATCTCAAAGGTAAGAGCTTTGCTTGTTTAATTATGTGTAATTTTGATGGTTGTAGTTATAATATGTGGTAGAGGATGTTCAATTTTAGTTTGAAGTGGTGAATGGTGGGGAGGGGAGGGATTGTGGTGTATGTTTGGCGTGAGTGACGAGCGGAGCAATTGGGTTATGAAAGTGAGGAATTGGGAGAATGGGTTATAGAAGGTGGACATTGTGGGGGAAAGACATGCATTGGGTAGGTTGTTCGTAGTTTGCACAGCAACAGTATCCCCGAAATACGTAGTGGATAACTTAGGTTTTAGACTAAGTCTTTGTGGGTGGCGGTGAGGTTAGGTAGCGAAGGCATGAAGTATGGTGTAATGTGTATAGTCAGATGGTTGTTGTTAGTGTAGTGTTGTTGAACTAGAGTAGGCATGATTTAAGATGTGAATAGCATTAAGACCCTGTTTGGTGAGAAAAAATATAATGGAATGGAATCAAAGGATGATCCCTGAGGGATGAAGGGTGGAACTTGAATCCTAAACTCATGTGTTTGGAGAGAAAAGGAATGGAATCAAGTTTTAATCCTCATTGTTTGGCTATAGATTATGAAATGGAGTCAAATCTATTTTATTTTAAAAAACAGTAATAATTAATAATGATTAATAATAACAATAATAGTAATATTAATGATAATGATAATAATAACATTATTATTACTATCAATAATAATTATTATTAATATTAATAATAATTAATTATTAATTATTATTATTAACATTAAAAATAATTATTGTTAATATTATTATTACGTAATATCAATAATTAATAATAATAATTAATAATTTATAATAATTATAATAATAATAATTATTATTATTAATAATTGTTAATAACAATAATTAATCATAAGAATTATCAATATTAATAATTAATAATAATAATTACAAAAATAATTCTTGTTAATACAAATAATAATAATCACAGTAATTATTAACATTAATATTCATATTATGAATTATTATTAACTATACTGTTATTAATAATAATAATTAATACTAAAAATAATAATTAATATTATCATAATAATTAATAATATTGATATTAACATTAATATTATTGATTAATATTAATTATAAATATTATTAATAATATTAATTAATAAAAAATAATACTTAATAATAATATTAATAATTATTATTATTACTAAGGATAATTAATAAGAATAATTATAATGACAATTATTAATTGATATTGTTAATTAGTATTAATTATAAATACTAATAATAATAATTGATAATAAAAATAATAATTATTAATCAGAATTATAATTATTAGTAGTAATAATTAATAATTAGTAGTAATTATAATAATAAAAATAATAATTATTAATAATAATTATAACTATTAATTAATATTATTAATAATAATTAATAATTACAAACATAATTGTTGTTGTTATGAATCATAATAATAATGATTAATATTATCAATAATAATTAGTAATTATAATTATAATTATTAATAATATTAGTAATAATAATTAATGATAATAATAATAATTATTAAATAATAATTACAATAACACTTATTATTAATGTTATTAATAATTATATAATTAATATTAATAATAATAATTAATAATAGTAATAATAGTAATAATAATAATAATAATAATAATAATGATGATGATGACGACGACGACGACGACGACGACGACGACGACGATGATGTTGATTCCAGAGGGTTGGGGGCTTGAACCCCCTTGGAAATTGGAGGGTTCAAGTTCTTCAAGATTGGGGGGAACTTGATACCCCTAGGTATCAAGTTCCATCCCTTTAAAGTGCTCACCAAATACAAAAGAGTGAAACTTGATACCTAAGGGTTCAAGTTCCATTCCATTTTATCTCACCAGATAGCCCCTAAGAAGTTTATCAATTGGTATACCCTAATATCGCAGCAAATGCATTTGTCTAATTTAGGGTAAGTAGTATGGTAATTGGTTTGCAGTATGTGAGAAGGCTGGAAGTTGCAATTGCATATCCCAAGTGAGACAGTGGTATGGTGGATGTGAATTATTCCTGATATGTATCCCAGAATATGGGTTCGTATATGCTAGGGTTAAATGTGGGTATGTGACTTGTGTTTGCAAATGTATCCCAGGAATGACAAATGCAAGTTCTACAGTAAACACTAGATAGATATGGGAATTGAGTTCCCTATGTAGTAGTACCCCAGTAGATACAATTGTATATCCCAGGGTATACCCTAAATACGTATGTGAAATGTGTTGGAATTAGGAGTATCCCACTGTGTAACTTTGGACATCCCATGTTAAAGAGTAAATAATGTCGGTAATGTGAGTATGCCAGGAGCTGCAATTGTATAATCAATGGTGAACCCTAAAAAGGTGTGTGAATTGTGTTCCCAATATGTTAGTGAAAGTTGTATCATCCATGGAGGACACTCAATGGATGAGCTGAATTTGCTAAGTACTAGTAACCTACAGTATGCAATTGTGCATCACAAGGTAAACAGTACGTATGTACAGAGTATGCATAATGTCAGTGTCCCAGAAGTGATATTTATGTAACCTAGGCGAAAAAGTGGCTAGGGTTGTCAATTTTCTGGAAAATGTAGCCCCCTCCCAGGGTAAGTAGGCATGTGAAATTAGTTTACTGTATATTAGTATCCTTGTAAATGCAAATGCATATCCCAGGTTAGAATAGTAGTAATATGAATTATCTTGCATAATGAGGGTGTCCCAGAAGTTACCATGCTATAACCGTGGATGTAGAGGATGGTGTAGGTTAAGTGTTCCACAAATGGCTGTCTATGTGACTAACCCTGAATTTATAAGTGTGTAACCCAGGATAATTGTCTAGAAAATGTAGCCCCCTCCCAGGGTAGGCATGTGAGATTAGTTTGCTGTACATTAGTATCCCTGTAAATGCAAATGTATATCCTAGGTTAGAATATTAGTAATGTGAATTGTCTTGCATAATGAGTGTATCCCATAAGTTACCATGCTATAACCTTGGATGTAGAGGATGGTGTAGGTTTTCAAGTGTTCTACAAATGACTGTGTATGTGACTAACCCTAAATTTGAATTGTGTAACCCAGGATATATGTATTGATGGTGACTTGAAAATGGGTGTCACTTGGTCTGTGTCAAGCACATGTTACTTGTATGCAATGTGGGTGTATGGTTTCATGTTGGGGGTGTTGGAATGACGTATTATGATGGTATCATGCAGGTTCATAATGAAGAGGAGTGCCAAAAAACGATCGGAGGGGAGGATCGTCACGTAGTGGAGATGCTCAACCAGGTTCCGTGATGGATGAGGAGTGAGGAATGTTATGCGCCTCCGAAGACAGGGAGCAGTACGGAGGACACTATATCCATGGTCAGCGAGAGTTGTGAAGCTGTTGGAGGCTCTAGTAGCGAGGGTGATGATGCGGAAGAGATACATGCTGATAGTACTGAGGGTAGTGGGAAGAGGAAAAGTCAGAAGAGGAGGAGGGAACTCACAGTGGAGGGTAGACGGTGCAGGCAGAAGGCAGCTGGAGATGGATTTATGTTTGATAAGGAGAGAAGGAGTTTGAGGGGCGTAGTTCCAATTAGTGTGATGGGAAGGTGTATGCTGGAGAAGATATGCAAGTTCAATAAGACACTGGAGCCATACCAGAAGGAAGCAATTGAAAGGGCGATATTGAAGCCAATACTGAAGTATCATCCTTTTTCCATGCAGTAGGAGTTGACAGCGGCACTGGTGAAGGCGTGGGTGCCGCGGAGGGAAGCCTTAAGGCTTGCTGGGAGACTCGTGCCCTTCTCGATTTATGACGTCGCCCTATTCACAGGTTTGCCGGTGGCCGGCAAGATAGTAGAGTTTGGTGAGGATGATTTGTGTACGATTGAGCTAGCAAGGATGGTACGCCTGTGCATGGCATAGTATGTGATAGAGAAGGGTGACAACCTGAAGAGCGAGAAAGGGAGGAAGAGGCCAGTGTTTAGGAACTACATAAAGGTGATGAAGAAGTTGTTGGACACGAACAAAGAGCCGGATAAGCTAAGGTTGTGGCTAAGTCTATATGCTTGGAGGGTGATGAGTGGGGTTATGTTCCCGAGAACCCCTTATGGAGCTACATGGTCTGTGCAGAAGTATATGGAGGACATTTGCGAAATGGGCAAATATGCGTGGGCCGAAGTCGTGTGGCACGTCCTCATTGAATTATATAGGAGATGCAGCGGAAGCTGGAGGGGCCTGTTTTCGATGTGCAGATGAATGGATTCTCCCTGCTTATTCAGGTCAGAGTTCATTAGGGGTGAAGTAAGTATGTTAAGTAAATGGCTGAAATTTGGTTTTGTTTCTCATGTTTTACCATTTTTTGCACAGGTGTGGTTCTACAAGCACACAACAAGGTTTGCGAAACATGACAAGTGCAGGTTCCTTCGGTTGGCAAGGTGGGATAGCATCGACCATGAGGGAAGGTATGATGCGTTCCAGGTGGTAGAAGGAATCAAAGAGTTCGAGGTACGACAATTGTTCCCGGTAGTCACTGGCTAAAGTTAATGATCAGGGGCGAAAGAATTACAAAGTTATATTTCTGTCATTATGATTTCAGTTTGACGGCATTGTAGGTGATCCCTGTGTTGCGCCCTCGGGAGGAGGAGATGCTGGTGCCCACGGTTAGGGCTTTCATGAAGACAAATGGGTTCCGAGACTACATCCTTGATGGAGAGGTAGGTATTGTTAGATTCAGTAGGTATTTGTGTAACTGTATGTGTTTCGGTAGTGCCCTGTTTGTGCTTGGGTGGGATGCAGCGGACATGGGTGAGTAATGTGTGTATACACTAACAATTGATTGATGCTTAACGTAGGGTGTGCTGTCATATGAGGAGCATCTGGAGCGAGCATGTGCGGAGTTGCGTGCTGAGAAAGGGAAGCATGTAGATATACTGAGAATGCTAGAATTCTGGAAGAGTCATGCGAACGAGTTGGAGGCTACATTGAAGATGTACGTGGCACTCGGTGAGGCCCAGGATATAGGGCATCAATCTGGAGGTAATGTCGGGGAAGACGTACGGAGTGATAGTGGAATGGAGTCTCTGGCAAGGGAAGTAACTGATTTGGGGGAAGCTACTGCTTAGGAATTCAGTACGGTTAAGTGTGGGGAAGAGGATGCAACCTGCCAGACAATAGCAGATATCCCAGGTGCTAGTTGTGACGCTCAGAGCACATCACCGAGGATGGCCGATGCTGCTGCCCCTGTTGATGATTGTGATGATGTAGGGGATGCCCCCCAGTGTAGTGAGCCGCAAGTACAACCCTCCTCTGAAGTTGAAGACGTAGGCGAAGGAGCTGCTGATGCGACGACTATACCTTGTGGGGAAGATGTTGTTGGTGCACAGGAGCCCGTACGGGAACAACAGCAGCTGGAGTCGGTTGTTGGGGAATCCGATGCTCTAGGTCCAGGCATAGATGAGGTGTATGTAGGAGGTGATTTAGCAGCAGGGGAGGGTGTTTGCGCGATACCTATGTCTTCAACGACGAATGTGCAGGATTGTACACCTGCCGTGACGGAGGGGGTGGAGTATGAGCCGACGTTTGATCCGAGGATGGAGTCCGTGCACCATGGACCACCGATGACAGTAGACAGCATGGCCGCTGATCATAAGGCATGTGTCCAGGCCCCATTAGGTGAGTCCGTACAGAGGGCTACTACTCTAGAGAAGGATGCACAGATAACAGGAAAGATTGAGAGGATGAGTCCTGATGCAGATGATGTAGGGTGCGAGGATGATAGTGGTGGAAAGAGTTCCAACATCGTCGCCCGCATGAGGAGGAAGCCTCAGTGTCGAAAACTAGCCACAGTTCATGGTCGCCCATTCACCGACCCAACTCGTCTGCCGAATGCTCGGAAGAGCAAGAAGGAGAGGAAGGAAGGGATGACGGGTGCGGACGAGCCACATGCTGCCGATGACCCCGGTGAGGGAAGCGAGCACCCATCTGTTCTTGACGTGCAGCCGCTTGCAGTAGAAGGGTCAGGCATCGACCCCAGTGTGGAGGAATTAAACAAGCTAAAGTTGACGAAATAGGTATTCATGAACTTCGCCTACATGTACTTGGTTGTCTGTGTACTTGAAATGTGTTACTCATGGTTACGTATTATGCAGGTGTTGGCAAGTTATATTTCGGCACCCTTGTCAGTAACTGAGATAGAGTTGGTGGCCAATATCAGAAGTAGGTTTAAGGGCATACGCCCTAATGTCAAACAGTGATAAGTACATGGAAGGGAGGTTGTAGTTTTGTTTGCATGACAGTGTTAGTTTACGCCTGACTTGTGCACTGACATTGACGGATAGGGAGGCGGACCTGCAGGAGTGTCTGCTGAAGCTCGTGCCTGCAAGATGGTTATGGGGCCTCATCCATGTGGTTCGAAAGACGGGGGCCGGGGACAGGTCTGGGAAGTACTGTATTGGGAACCTCGCGGTGGACTTGTTCACTGAGCTCCTCCATAGGCGGCAGCAGACTTACCCCAACTTGTGCTGGATGTTGGTGTTTTTGAAGCACCAAACGAGTGTATGAAGCCGTAACTATGGATTTCATGCTAAACCGGCCTTCTTCATGTGCATATGTTTGCAATGTCACTGACTCTTGTGTTGGTTTCGTAGGTGACTTTGCACAACAAGGGGCGTATCTCGGGCATCATTTGGGATAGCTTCAAAGCCACCCCTCAGCCGGACGTATACTATGTAAGACACTACCAACTATTTTCATTGGAAATACAATGACGGAATTCTGTAATGATCATGTTAGGACCTACTGCTGAGTGTAGGTGTTCAAGCCCCTGTTGGAGACAAGTGACGAGCACTGGTTGCTGCTTGTTGCGGATTTGAGCAAGCGTTCCTTCATCGTGTACGATTCATTGCCCAGTCCAGTGACGAAGAGTAGGCAAGAACTTGTGGATAGCGTGGTGAGTCGTTTATGTGTGTTGTGTGTTGTGGTTGGTGCTTCAAATTTGTGTTTCATTTGAACCGATGTTTGTCAGTCCATGGGCACTACCTCACTTACGTTGTTGACAATGTTTACGCGTGTGAAGAGGATTACTTTCGTCCTTGCGTTCCTCTGCTCCACCACACATGCTGACGCAAGACAATGGCATGTCATCACACCCAATTACCCAGAACAAAGGAAGTATGTGTACTCCACTCCCATGACTATTACACCATGTCTACATGATCTTATTTAACCCGAGTTAGTGACATTACTGTTTGTTGTTTTTCACAGTGGACATGATTGCAGGGTGTTTGTCATGGCTTTCATGGACTTGTTGTCCCTAAAAGCGGTTGGGTTTAAGTTCGACCAAGATTGTGTTGCGCATTATAGGGATAAGTGCCTGCTTTGCTTTTTGTAGGGCCAGGTAGCTCATGTCCCGCAACATCTGCGAGGTTCGTCTCTAACTTCTCCAACCTTGTGACACATCCAAAGTCAGGCACGTAATTCGTTGATGGTTGCATGTTAACTGCAGGTTTGCCTCCCCCTAGTGGTTCTCACCTTACGTATAGGCAGTGGATCCGTGTCGTGTAGATTCGATCACAAAGTTTAGTGGTTGGTTCGTGGTTTGTTATTATTTGTTCGGTATTGTTCGCATCAGTCACTTTTTTGTATTCTGCTGTGGACTGTCGTACTTTGTTGGGTTATGTGGACCTGTTCAGATCAGTGGGTCACTGACCCACTGGAGTTGCAAGCCAGTTTGGTTCTGTTGTATATGCCCATTGTTTCTGTGTATGTATAACCTGGGTTAGTCAGTTCCCTGGATCGGGTTACCTGCAAAAGTGTTACATTGTACTGTACGATTATTTACCCATGTTTGCTGCTCATAATACATCCTGGATATTGAGGTCATTTTGTAGGGCTAATGAGAAATTCCAGCAAATCCTCCTTCCCGTTTATCAATAACCGTGGTTATTGACCTCAATTTTTTGGGATATCGACAGCGTTCCTTGGGGTTGGCGAATGGATAACCCAGGATAGTGAGCGGGTTACGTCGGGATAGAGCTAGATAATAGGTCGTGTCGGGTCGAGTTCATGTTCATGTCGAACTTAAACGGGTTGAGAATTCCTCGACCCGAACCTAACCCGTTTAATAAACGGGTTGAAAAATCTTGACCTGTACCCATTTAATTTTTAAACGGATTGATCCGCTTAACCCGTTTAAGATAAATAGATCAAGTTTAGTCGCTTAATTAACTATTTGTGCATTTAACATTTTTAACTGAAACATAATTACAGTGTTAAAATTAAGTTTACATATCACATTAAATAATTACTCTTTGAAATTTCCTGATTCGTCATAATTCAATATTTTTAAAAATTTTTATATTCTTAATTATCTAATAAAAAGTAAATGGATAAATAAAAAATGAAAAAATGAGTTGGCTTATTTAACTCATTTAATTAAACGGGTTAAATAGGTACATTTTCGTGTCGAGAATCTCGATCTGAACCTAACCCATTTAATTAAACGGGTTGAACGTGTCAACCCATTTAATTAAACGGGTTGAAAATTTATACCCAAACCCACTTAGCTTTGTGTCGGTTTCCGATCGGTGATCGTGTCGGGTCAGTTTTTTCCAGCTCTACGTCGGGATATGAATATAGGTGATGGATTGCAGTCACCATAAAAGCAAATGAATATTGGGGTTTCCTGTTCCCACATCACCCATACTGTATGTGACAAATGCATTCCACATGAGCACCTTCTTAGGTGTATTTAGTGAGGATTTTTTGTTTACGCAATCCAAGCCACTTCATAGGGCCTTACAATGTAGTGTAGTTTCCTATGTTTCTTATATAGATTACTTGGGTTAGTGACATTGGGGGTTGGAGAAATTATCACCTACTTAAAGTCGGTGACTATGTGTTCTGGGGGTTTTGGATGACATATCCTCAACTAGCCATATGGAGATCCTAGGTTAGTTTACTGTGTGTCTCGGGATATCGACATGGGGGACCCCGTAATGATGTGAACACCATTTATAACCTGCCTTGGAAACGTACAATATACTGTGCTGCGTAAATAGAACAGGAGGTGGGGCAGTAATTAGTGGGCAGACATCCCTGCATTGTCCATTGCCCAATGCAGAACAACAGCTGTGAAATAGGGCAAGTTATAACGCTTCTGTCGGTATAGTACACCATGTCAGAGGATACTGGGCAGAGATACTGAATTGGTGCACATCAATGATGCTGTTATTGTCACATCCACAACCCGGGTTAGTGTCCCTTGTTTGCTAGGATACTGATTTGGTGCACTTCAATGATCCTGTTATTATTAATCCCACAATCAGGGTTAGTCTCCGTTATTATCTGGGTTACTGACATGTTAGACATATATGGTGCACAGGTGGATATATCCACAACCCAGGTTACTGACCTTTATTGTGTGGGATGCTGGTGTGGTACACATCAATTATCCTGTTATTGTGACATCCACATCCTGGGTTACTGACGTTTATTAAGTGGATACTGACATATTGCAATATCCCACTGGTGAAATTTATGCACATTCGGGATTAGTGACTAGGGTCGGTTGACCTCTTTCTGGGGTATTGCCCATATTGCACCTCTATCACACTGGTTAGAAAATGCTCTGGGATATTTATTTGTTGCACCGAAATGGTCCTGTTATTGTTATACCCACACATACACACCATTGCATTGGAGTAGATAACCTGTCTTCTACACATACAATACATGGGATGCTTATATAGAACTATCCACAAGCATTGCAAGTGGGGGAGTAGTAGATACCCACCATACACACCATTGTATAAGGTGGATGTTCAAAAAGATGGTGAAGTTGAGGAGAAGAACAGTTGTCACATACTAGAAGTTTGCGCTTAAGTGGTGCAGTAAACTTCTACCATGTGACACAAAACATATGGTACTGTAGCCGACGAGTACTAGTATATGAACATATCCCCAATGGCTCACGTTGACGTAGTGATGAATCCAAAAAACTCTAATCCCTAACCCAGGAAATGAGATTAGATGAAGACACTTGTGAATATCATCACGTGTGCGATAACCACATTGACGCATACACACAAGCTCATTAATTGACCTCTTATGCCGTCGTTGAGGAGTAGCTTCACACCCATTTCGGCGTCTATGTACCAGCAGAGAGTAGTTGTGGCAGTTAACAAATTAGCATGCAACGATCGGTTCTCCGCTTGAAGGTTCATAATAGATATCTTGTCATCCCTGGTTAGGCGATCATCCACCCACTCAAAGTGCTTGCACTTCCTCTACATCACATGAAAAACGCACATGTAACTACAAATGACAACGCATGTATAGACATAATAACAGTCATAATTGTACGGAATTTTGTGAGCTGCATTGAATACCTTGTGGCACATCGTGTGCCTCCGATATCTGTCGCCCTGAGCGGGGATGATGCCAGCAGGCATACCACAGTCGCGAAATATGAGCAACTTAGTGTCTTTCTCCAAAGGCGTTGACATTAATATGTCTAACTAGGTTGGTTGGACTTTTAATTGTGGTTGGTATTGGTTGGGTGTACCAATGTCTATGTGAAATGCTTAAGTATTGGGGGGATTTTTGCTGCATTCAATTGCATTTGGGAGTCCCATCGATCAGTGCCACCTCCAGCCAGCCCCTCCTCCCTTCTTTTTGAAGTGTTTTTGAGTAGTTCTAGTGGGTGAGAGGTGAGAACCCTAACTCCCACTCAATCCAAATTTGATCTTTTATGCTAGAATTCGAATAGTAAATGGTGTAAATATCATTAACAGATATTTATTTGTAAATTTCTTGAATTATTTTGGATGGTTGGATTGAGTTGCAAATTGAGGAAGGTGATGAGTGAGGGTTGAATGTGATGCTTGAATTTTAGTTAAATTATGATGATGTGATGATATTTAGATTAATTTCATGAAAAATTGAAGGTAATTTGTGGATTATATATATATATAGGATGTGCTTGTTATGTTTTAATCATGGGTTGGTGATAAGGGTTGTGAACTTGAAGGATTAGGATGAGAGTGGTGAGTGAGAGTTTGCAAATTATATTGCATATTAGTTGTTTATGGTGATGATGAGGTTGATTTTGATGCCTATTGGAATCAGATTGAAGTAGAATAAATGTTGGATGAATGAGTTATGGCCATGTATGTTGAGAATTTAGGGTTATGGCTTGAATGATATTCAAGTTAATTATATAGATTATTAGTACTTAAGTGAGTGTTTAAGCGAACTAATTGGTGATTAAGATGAGAAATATATGTATACATATTAGGTTAATGAATGTTATGTTTTGACCACAACTAAATAATTAAAGGATATGATTTAAATAAATACATAAAGTTGATTTTGGGTTATTTGGTGGTTTAAGCAAAGTATAATGAATGTTTGAATAAAAGTAATGAGAATTAGGTGATTGAAGTCGTGTGCATGTTATCATAAATGGGTAAATGAGGCTAAGGTTGTGGTTTGGATGGGAGGTTAAGTTCATTATGTTGCTTTAATTATGTTAGATTAATATTAATATTTGAATGAGGTTAATGGGTTATGCATGTGTTAGAAAGGTCTGTGTGGTCATGGATATGATGATTAATATTCTTGGATAATGATTAGCTTAATTTTGTTTATTTTCAGTTATGTAGATTCATTAGTGTTTAAATAAGAAGTTCATGCTAACTAGATGGGAATGTATGTATATGAGGTGAGTGAGGACATACATTATAAATTAGTTATCAAGTGTAGATAGAGGGAGATAAAGGAATAAGTAGTTGGTAAGTTGGAATAGCTAACGTAGTATGTCTTTGTGGGTTATTTCACTGATCATAATTGCATGATTGGGACTCAATTTAAACCTAAACCCAAGTTCATAAAGTCACCTTATACCGTATCGTAAAGTAAAATTTAATGGCCAGGAAATGCTAGCAATGATTCGTTAAAGAGGAAAACAATAACCGTACTAATGTGGTTAATGACCAATAATACTAAAAATAATCGCAATTCTAATGATAATAATAATAGTAATAACGATAATGATAATGTTAACAATAATAATGATCGATGACGTCATTAATAACGAACTCAAGATGAATCATACTATTATGTCATTATTATACGCATTCAAAGATCATTAGTCGTGGGAGGAAGAGGAACAAAAACAAAATAAAATGGGACCCAATTGAATTAATAATAATGGCACACTCACAATAGAAGGAGAATTCAAGAGGATTTAAATCATATTGTAAATCAAAAAATTTAATAAAGTTTCCTTAATCTCACACTAATTGAGAAAATGACATCTTTGGAGCAGAAGTGAGGCCATTGCTGTTGCTTCAAGCTGCTAGCAAGCCATTTTCACTGAAACGGCGAGAGATTTTCAAAGACCAGGTATGTATATTGCCTGTGTACTTCGAAAGCTCACATGTTTCTCAAACTATACAAAATCAATATAATGTTCATATAATGAATCATTTGACGTAATGTTTTGTCACCTAAGCACATAGCCCCATCAATTATCAATCATCAGGGATTATGCCCTTCAATTTACCGGCGCGGCTGCAACTCAGGCTTCCCGACCGGCCTAGGAGGTGTGCACCTATCTTAAGATCGCATCAGATGTCAATCGGGGTGTACTTCCAGATAATAACCTGCAAATCAGTTTTACTGATACATTCTCTCTCTTCTGTTTGCAAAACAAAATGTTTTAAAATGTGGGCACCTAACTAGTTAAACTCCAAGCTTAGTTTACTGCATAGGGATGTACGTGCTGAGCTTCGGCTCATAATTTGAATGATTTTCTGTTTTTTTATTTTAGGCAAGGGATCAGTGAACAGTCCCCCCACTAACAAAGTAGGAGGTAGTAAGAAATGAAAGGGCATTGCAATTTCGTTTGTTGAAGATTCGCTAGCCACACACTCATAGTGATTTATGGGCTAGTATCCTAAGAACCTGATGGTTTTGTATTCTTTTTGGACAATGCAGTTATTAGTATTTTGTAGTCATACGTTGAGTTCAGTTGTATCACAACTTATATAAATGGTTGAATGTATATTATTTCAATTACGGATTGAGTCAGGTAATTAAATGGGCAACGCGACGATACAGGTAACTTTAATTAGCCTTGTTCCGTTATGGAACGGCGGTAATACCTTCAATTAAAAGACTTCCGCTATTAATCTATAATTTATGAGTAATTAGGTTGGACTAATCATGCATTAGGAATTGGGGGCATTACAATTGTAGCATTAGAGCCAGGTTAGCCAATCCATGTGAGTATAGGACGTTCAAAAACTAGGATGTATGCATTTGAAAGAATAATATGAGTCAATCGAGTTTACTTTAGGAAAAATCTACATGTAAATGTGGCTTATACCTTCTTCCTGTTATTTTCGTGTTTAGATGGCTCATCCAGGAGTGCATGTAGACTCGCATAACATTCATATGGCACCGCAGACGTCAGTAGCGGCTTATATCTCTACCCTGCATGTAGCCATGGTGGCCCACATGCAGGAGGACCTTATGTCCGAATTTCATGACGTGATGGCCCGTGCGCACAGACTGATGTGGTCTTTACCTCTTGCTGCCCCTTGGCACGAGTTTAGGCTATGATACCATGATTTCATGGTTATAGGAGACCCAAGGCCCGATGCGGAGCGGTTCCAGATCTTAGGGGCTTGGTATGTGATTACTAGAGAACTATTGCTACGAGAGGAGTTTGAGTTGAGAGGCATCTCTTATGATATCCTTCCATGCATTTTTCCTGCCCTTGCTATGCACCCACCTATCATCGCACCCCCACCCCCACCGGCCTAGGGGCTACCACCCTCGCAGCCTCTCGTTCAACCGCCACCTGCTTCTTCGCAGGTTGGCTCAGGAGATGAGGTTCATATAGTCGAGGAGGTGCCGAGTTCTCCAGAGAGGTGAGTTCTGATGAGGGTGAGATGGAGCATAAGGGTGAGATGGAGCTTGACGAGCTAGAGGAGGAGGTGGGAGAGAATGAGCCCTTAGAGGAGGGGTTAGTGGGTCACGAGGGTGATTATAAGGACGAGGATTTAGAGATGCAGGATTTTGACTGTGATTCAGGAGAGGAGGATGATGATTCCTCCCAACCTGATTACGATCCCTCTCGGGATTGTTAGGCATGACCCTACTCCTGTTTATGGCTTAGGCCTGTCTTGATTATTTTGTTTCGGGCAGCTGGAATAGTGTGATATTCTTTTGTTCAGGGCATGTATATATGATGTAGATAGGTAGGTGTAAAGCTTGTCGAGGGCTACAAATTTAACCACTACTTCGGTTATTAAATACTTTTTTATAGCATAGGGAAGTAGGGATCGATCCGCGAGGAAAGATTGTTGTAAAACGCTACCTTAATCCTAAATAATTTTACTATTCCAATTTATTAAATCTAATCTTATTAATTCTAAAATAATTAAAATCTAACGAATAAAAATCTAGAAAAATACCCAATGATGCTCCTAAATATTTTATATGATATTCTGTAAAGAAAACAGTAAAAAGCTTTCCTAAATAATCTAGAAAAATAAAATCAGAATAGTAGCTGAAATTCTAATTAAAATTCAAAACAGCAAATAATAATCAGAAAATAAATATTAAAAATGTCAAACAGTAACCTAAAATATTATTCTTCAGGTATATAAGCTTATAACTCCTCAATTGTATCCAAATAATTCCAGAAAAATCAAATCAGAAAATTACCACAGAATATCAATGCAGAATATTAAATCTGAAATTAGAAATAAAATAATCTACATAAATATAAATACGAAAATAATCAAGAAAAGTACTCGAATTCTAGGACACAATTTTCTGGACTTAACAATACCTAAAAATCGTGATTTAACAAACAAAATCGAAATTTTTAGAATTAATAACCTAAAAAACTGCACATATCAATTTCTCAAAAAAATTCTAAAAAATTACCAAATAACTTCCAAAAATTACGAAATTAAATATGGGCAGATTATGACACTGTATAAACTCTAGGAACTGATAAAAATTGAAAAAGAACAAAAATAACTATTTTTAGTCTAATTTCTAACAAACCGATAATTAAATACTAAGACTGAATATAAATCAATCTAAAATTATAACCACTCTAAAAATCAAAATCTAAACTATATAAAATTACCTAGACACTCCTAAAAGACTATAATTATTGGGGGGGTTTGATTGAAATTATATTGAAGCTAATAAAAATAGAACAAAAATTAACAAACTAATCAAATTAACTTTAAGCAACAAATAATGATCGAAAGTTGTTAAATTTATGAAGGATGCTTAGCATAATCTCAATCCACGATGCAAATTAATATTTATCATTAACGCACAAGTTAATTTCATCCATGAGTTAAACTGTAGAAGAAATCCATCAGCGGTTCTTCCCCATTTTTCCTTAGATTCTAGTTTACTTAGGTCCAGCCCTAATATAAAACCTACTAATTTGATAATTTTTACGCCAGCGCAAAAATTTATCCAAATTAGAGCATTAAGAATTAGAAAAACATCATTTAACACTTTGTAACCAATTTACCAGCAAATTGATTTAACAAAGATCTAAAGCGATTACCTAATTAAAAGAGATGGGTTTGAGCCATCCATGATTAATTAGGGTGATACCTAAGCATAAATAACTATAACTTTTACGTATTATAGGCTTCTAAACTATCAATCGAAATTCTATTAAACTAACTAGCACGCATTCTAATTAATTTAACACAATTTTCATTAACAATAAACGCTAATCGCTATAGAATCATGAATATAAACCAACTAGAAAATAAAGCATGAAACTTATTTCAAAATAATCAATTTAGCATGATTTCAAGTAGATTATATTAAGCTAAAAAAACTACTCACTCATATTAAAAATAACATCACAATTAACCAAAGGATTCATATTTCAGAATTAACTAAACAACACAAAAAAAAAAATAAAAAATAAAAAATAAGATAAAATAATTAAATTAAATTAAATCACCCTACTTTGAAGAGGATGGTGTGATGATGATATGGGGAAGATGATTATCACGAGGAAGAAGATGATGAAGGACAGCGTGAGGTGTGAGGACGTAGAAGGGTGTTGATGCGTGAGCTTGGTGAACGCCAAGGATGATGGTGATGTTGAAGGTGGGGGTTGATGGTGATCAAGATGATGATGGAAGAATAGGATGCTATATGATGATGAGAGAAGAGGCTGGCATGGACGTGTGTAGAGGCGTGGGGTTGTGTGGTTTTTTTTTTTGGAGAAGAAGGCTGCCGTGGGTTATGGTGAAGGGTCCAGAGATGATTATTGTGATGGTGATATATATAGGGAGGAAAGGAGGGGGATTAGGGTTAGTAATTAGGGTTTTCTTCATCTCTTCCTTAGACTTCTTCTCCTCCAAGACTTCTTATTTTTTTCCAACTCTTGAAACCCTAGTCCAATTAAATAATTATGGAAATAATATTTTTCATAAATTATTTATTGGACCGTCTTTTCAGCAAATCGTGTAAAATCGGAGTTTCGACGTCTTGTCTTCTCATTTTTATTTTATTAATGCCTAACCTGGAAAATATATAAAATAAAGTAAATTAGATGCAATAATGTGTAACATATAGTCAAAATAATTAATAAAACGATGCATGATTTTTGGCTTAACAAATTCCCCCACACTTAGACTTTGGACGTCCTCGTGCAAAGAAATCTACGACTCGACCTAAAACTTACCTTTCCTTTTCTTATAAAATCATGCACATGTATGATATTCATACTAGGTCAGGGCTTGCTTAAGAAAAACAATGTTATTGAATTATTTAGTCTCTCCTTCAATAAGTGAATTCCTGCTAGACATCCAACTATTCTTAGAGAGTTTATTCATCAACCTCATAACATTTTCATAATGAGGTAACAAGATCAATAATTATCCATCCCTTTTAGATATGTATACACCGATTAAGCGGTCTAAAAGTTTATGATAGAAAAATTGAGGCATGGTATGGTTATGGAGACAATTGAACTAGGTAGAATAACTCATTGAATTGATTCTAAACTTGCCTTGTATTTATTTTTCTTCTTCTTTTTCTTCTTTTTCTCAAACTCCACTTTCGCACATATTCGAGGTCCATATAGGGTCTTAGAAATTAAACACTCCCTGTCTCACACTCATCCGATTAGAGGTGCTAGAGCAACCATTTTATTTTCATCATTACTTTTATTTATTTTAATGGCTCACTAGTATGGGAAGCAAGAATGGCAGTATTACCTCAAAAGGTAACACCCAGTAGCGCATGCCTCAAAGAGGTACTTGTCATTCTCAACTTTGACTCTCTTTTCTCTTTTATTTCTTTTTCATAGATGAAAAATAGACAAGTACAATCACAATTTTAATGAGTTATTCAACTAATTCAATAGTCTAGGAGATGGGCCAGGTCATTTGATTACCTTTGAATCGGATATATTACATGACCAAATAAGATGGATAATCAAGAGAGTTACTCATTGAAAAAGATGTATGAGGATCAACTCAAACTTCTTTGAAGGATAACTATTATGCCTGGAAGCCTTCACTTATAAAAGAATAAACTTAGCTAATAAAACAAAATTTTTTCTAAACAAGCATGCCTAGCATAAACTCACATCATGCGTTATTTATAAGAAAAGATTTTTTTTTTTTTTTTACTAAGCTAAAAAAACTGCAGGAATTAAATGCAGGATGCACCCCCCACACTTAATTCATGCATTGTCCCTAATGCATGCAAAAAGATAGAATTAATGAAAATAAAAGCAAAAGTAAATAGGAACTTCCCTGAAAATGTTGGGTTGCCTCCCAACCAGCGCCTTTGTTTACAGTCTTTGGCTCGACTTTATGAAGCTCATGGATCCTCAAGTCGGATCTCTTCTATTAAACTACCTGATCTCCTTCATAGAAATGTTTTAGCCTGTGACCATTCACTTTGAAAATCTTGTTAGTAGCAAAGGATTTAATCTCTACAGCACCATGGGGATAAGTCTTTACTACTTTAAAAGGTCCTAACCACCTAGAGTTTAACTTACCAGGAAAAAGTCTCAGTTTAAAATTGAATAACAGCACTTTCTCACCTACCTGAAATTCTTTCCTAATAAGTTTGGCATCGCGAAATGCTTTGGCCTTACCCTTGTAGATGACCGAATTATCATAGGCTTCTAAGCGTATCTCTTCTAGTTCCTGCAATTTCAATTTACGCTCTTTCCCTGCTAACTGATAATCAAGATTGCATTGCTTCACAGCCCAATATGATTTATGTTCTATCTCAACAGGGAGATGACATGGCTTCCCAAAGACTAATCTGTAGGGTGACATACTAATTGGAGTCTTATATGCAGTCCTATAAGCCCAAAGAGCCTCATCTAACCTAAGACTCCAATCCTTCTTATCTGGCTTAACTACCTTTTCAAGGATGCCCTTAATCTCTTTATTAGAAATTTCAGCTTGGCCATTAGTCTGGGGGTGATAACTAGTAGATACCTTATGAGTTATATGATATTTAGCTAACAAGGCACCTAAAGTTCTATTGCAAAAATGAGTCCCCCTATCACTGATGATCGCTCTTGTCACTCCATATCTATACAAAATTAGGGATTTAACATGTTTCACCACAGTCTTAGCATCATCAGTCCTAGTGGCCACAGCTTCTACCCATTTGGATACATAATCAACAATCACAAGAATATAGGTATATCCAAAAGAAGGGGGAAAGGGTTCCATGAAATCAATGCCCCATATATCAAAAATTTCACACATACATATTATACAGAGGCATTTGATTCCTCCTTGATAAGTTTCCAGCCTTTTGGCACACTTTACATCTTTTACAGAATTCATAAGTATCACTAGAAATAGTGGGCCAATGAAAACCACACTCAAGCACTTTATGTGATGTTCTTTTAGGTCCAAAGTGTCCCCCACTTTCTGAAGAATGACAGAAGGTTAGAATAGAATGAATTTCACTATCATCTACACATCGCCTTATAATCTGGTCACCATAAAACTTCCATAAATATGGCTCATCCCAAACATAATATTTGGATTGAGCTCTTATTTTCTCTTTTACAGCTCTGGTCAACTCAATGGGAAAAGTTTTGGTGACTATATAATTTACAATATCAGCATACCAAGGCAATCTACCAGTCATAGTATACAGAGTCTCATCAGGAAAACAATCAGTAAAAGGGCTACAACTCTCTCCTGTTTCTAGTCTACTTAGATGGTCAGCAACTAAATTCTTAGCTCCAGGTTTATCTTTAATTTCCAGATGAAATTCTTGCAACAATAACATCCATCTAATTAACCTGGGCTTAGAATCTTTCTTTTCCAATAAGTGTTTGAGAGCAGAGTAATCAAAATAAATAGTAACTTTAACACCCAACAAATAAGGACGGAACTTTTCAAGCGCAAAGACAACAGCATACATCTCTTTTTCTGTAGTGGTGTAGTTATACTGTGCAGGATCAAGAGTTCTAGAAGCATAATATATTACATGAGGTACCTTTCCAACTCTTTGACCTAGGACTGCCCCCACTGCCTTATCACTAGCATCACACATTAACTCAAAAGGTAAGCCCCAATTTGGGGGTTGCACAATAGGAGGAGAAGTCAATGTTAACTTCAACTGATCAAAAGCCCTCATACAGTTATCATTAAAATCAAAAGAGACATCCTTTGCAAGTAGGGTACATAAAGGAGAAGCAATCTTAGAAAAATCTTTGATGAACCTCCTATAGAACCCCACATGTCCTAAGAATGATCTCACATCTTTGACACACTTTGGATAAGGTAGAGACTGGATGATATCAACTTTAGCTCTATCTACCTCTAATCCCCTTGATGATACTACATGTCCCAGTACTACCCCATACTCAATCATGAAATGGCACTTTTTAAAATTCAAAACCAAATTGGTTTCAATGCAACGTCTAAGCACAAGAGTAAGATGATACAAGCACTTATCAAATGAATCACCATGTACAGTAAAATCATCCATAAAAACCTCCATAATCTTGGTGATAAAATCAGAAAAGATACTCATCGTACATCTTTGAAAGGTAGCAGGTGCATTACATAAACCAAAAGGCATACATCTAAAAGCATAAGTGCTAAAAGGACAAGTAAAGGTAGTCTTCTCCTGATCTACAGAAGCTATAGGGACCTGAATATAACCTGAATAGCCATCCAAAAAGCAATAATGTGACCTCCCATCTAATCTTTCTAACATTTGGTCCATAAAAGGCAATGGGAAATGGTCCTTCTTAGTGACCTTGTTAAGCTTTCTATAGTCAATACACACTCTCCAACCACTCTAGACTCTAGTAGGTATCAACTCTCCTTTATTGTTTTGCACTACTATTGTTCCCCCCTTTTTAGGAACCACATGAATAGGACTAACCCACTCAGAATCAGCAATGGGGTAAATCGCCCCAACATCTAACCACTTAAGAATTTCTTTTTGGACTACCTCCATCATAGATGGATTAAGTCTCCTCTGAGGATCCCTCTTAGGCTTAACATCTTTTTCTAAGGTAATAGTATGTGACCACAAGGTAGGGCTAAGGCCTTTGAGGTCTGCTAAATTCCACCCTATGGCTTCGCTATGTTCTCTAAGCACTTTAATAAGTTTTTCCTCCTGGTCTAAAGTGAATGCACGAGAAATGATTACAGGCAAAGTCTCATTGTCCCCTAAATAAGCATATTTCAAATTTTCAGGTAAAGGTTTCAATTCCAATTTAGGGGGTGAGATACTCGAGGGAAGTAACTTAGCATGCTTTTCAGACAGTTCAAGTTTGTTAGGTCCATTATGCTCTTGCAAGTAAGACAAAGAACTTATCATCTCATCTAAATTATCATTAACTTGATATGGCACTTTCTGAGACTCAGTATGATCAAGACTCTTAGTAAGCACAGTAAATAGCTCATCCTTATGGGATAAGTCATAGACATCTTGAGATAACTCATCAAAAACATCAAGTGCATATAGATAGTTAACATCAGAAGGAAATCTCATGGCATCAAAAATATTAAACTTAATAACCTCACCATCAAATTACATGGTTAGTGTCCCCTCATGCACGTCAATTTTAGTCCTAGCAGTTTTTAAAAAGGGCCTGCCAAGCAAGATGGGAATATCATGACATGCTTCACCCATGTTCATTATATAAAAGTCAGCAGGAAACATTAGTTCATTCACTTGAACCAAAACATCCTCTAACACTCCATCAGAATAAGTGTTGCTCCTATCAGCTAATTGAATTACTATGCCAGTTTTCTTTAATTCGCCTAGATTTAGTTTGTCATAAACAGATCTAGGCATAACATTAATAGAGGCACCTAAATCAAGCATAGCTTTATCAAAGCAAAGGTTTCCTATTTTGCAAGGAACAGAAAACACACCAGGGTCTTGACACTTAGGGGGAAGCTTTCTTTGAAAAACAGCAGATACATTTTCCCCCACACTTATCTTCTCATTACCAATGAGCTTCCTCTTGGTAGTGCATAGTTCTTTTAAGAACTTAGCATAACGAGGCACCTGTTTAATGGCATCAAGGAGAGGTATATTAATTTCTACCTTCCTAAAAGTCTCTAAAATCTCTTGGTTAGCCTCATTTACCTTATATGCAGGGCTCCTAAATCTACTAGGGAAAGGTGGAATTGGTTTGTAAGATTCTCTTTTCTTTTCTCCTAATTCCTTAGTAGTTTGATTAGACTCTGTATCTCATTCTGGTTCAGCCTCTTTCACTTCTAACTCAGGTTCTACTTCTCTCTTCTTCGTAGGTTCCTTTAAGTCTTTCCCACTTCTAAGTGTCATGGCACTAACATTCTCCTTGGGGTTAGGGTAAGTTGAGATGGTAACCTATTTTGTAATTGAGCTTGCAAGTTGCTAACTATGGTATCAGTTGCTGTTTGTCTCTCTTGAACTTGCTTAAGGGTGGTTTCCATACTCTGGAACCTATCATCCATTTTTTTAAGGACTTGTTCTAAGAGGAAATTGGTCCTATCTTGACTAGAAGGTTGACGAGAGGGTTGGTCAAAACCAGGTGGATTAGGCTTAGGGCCATATCTAAGGTTAGGGTGGTTTCTCCATCCTTCATTATAAGTAGTCGAATAGGGATCATACCTCCTTTGATTTTGGTTAGAATAAAGAGCATTAACATTACCTTCTTGTAGAGTAGGACATGCATCAGTAGATTGCCCTTCTAGACAACAAATACCACATATTATTACTTTTTGAATACCTCCAGTAACAATCTTATTTAACATAGCAATAATGTGAGATAACTTATTCTCTAGAGATGAACTAGAACCTATCTCATTTACTCTTTTGACTTGTGAGTCCTTAGTACCAAATTGCTGAGTATTTTGGGCCATTAAATTAAATAGATTTCTGGCATCAGCTGGTGTTTTATTAACCAGAGCCCCCCACTAGCAGTGTCAACCATATCACGGTCCATAGGAAGTAAACCTTCATAAAAATATTGAATCAATAGTTGTTCAGTTATTTGATGTTGGGGCAACTGGCACATAACTTATTAAATCTTTCCCAGTACTCACAAAAAGTTTCCCAATTCATTTGTTTGATTCCACATATTTCTTTCCTAATAGATCCAATACGAGATGCAGGAAAAAACTTTTCTAAAAACAATTTATGCAATGCAGTCCATGTAGAAAAAGATCCAACAGGTATATAATATAACCAGTCCTTAGCATTACCAAGCAAAGAAAAGGGAAAGGCCCTTAGTCTAATTTGGTCCTCAGGAATTCCTTCAGGCACCATAGTAGAGCAAGTAATAAGGAATTCACTAATGTGTCTATAGGGATCCTCTCCAGCTAATCCATGAAACTTAGGTAATAAATTAATAAATCCTGAGTTTAATTTCAAAGGCTTATCTAAAACAGTACAAGTAATGGACATTGGTTAGGTTTCTAAGTTAGGGGCAGCAAGTTCTCGAAGAGTAGACATGCTTACCTCTTTAATCCTAAAACTTACTGGGTTAGACTGACTCTCTTTGATTTCAGCTTTCAATGATTGACCTCTGACCTCCCCAGTGTCCTTACCACTCCTTAATTTCATGCACTACAAGAAGTCCCACAAAAATGGAATACTAAAGTTAAAACAAAGCAATGGTAGGAGTAAAATTAAATAGAAACAAACTAGCAGTTTAATTTTCTTTCCCCGACAATGGCGCCAAAATTTGTAAAGCTTGTCGAGGGCTACAAATTTAACTACTACTTCGGTTATTAAATACTTTTTTATAGCATAGGGAAGTAGGGATCGTTCCACGAGGAAAAATTGTTGTAAAAGGCTACCTTAATCCTAAATAATTTTACTATTTCAATTTATTAAATCTAATCTTATTAATTCTAAAATAATTAAAATCTAATGAATAAAAATCTAGAAAAATACCCAATGATGCTCCTAAATCTTTTATATGATATTCTGTAAAGAAAACAGTAAAAAGCTTTCCTAAATAATCTAGAAAAATAAAATCAGAATAGTAGCTGAAATTCTAATTAAAATTCAAAACAGCAAATAATAATCAGAAAATAAATATTAAAAATGTCAAACAGTAACCTAAAATATTATTCTTCAGGTATATAAGCTTATAACCCCTCAATTGTACCCAAATAATTCCAAAAAAATCAAATCAGAAAATTACCACAGAATATCAATGCAGAATATTAAATCTGAAATTAGAAATAAAATAATCTGCATACATATAAATACGAAAATAATCAAGAAAATTACCCTAATTCTAGGACACAATTTTCTAGACTTAACAATACCTAATAATCGTGATTTAACAAATAAAATCAAAATTTTCAGAATGAATAACCTAAAAACCTGCCCATATCAATTTCTCAAAATAATTCTGAAAAATTATCAAATAACTTCCAAAAATTACGAAATTAAATATGGGCAGACTATGACACCGTATAAACTCTAGGAACTAATAAAAATCGAAAAAGAACAAAAATAACCATTTTTAATCTAATTTCTAACAAACCGGTAATTAAATACTAAAACTGAATATAAATCAATCTAAAATTATAACCACTCTAAAAATCAAAATCTAAACTATCTAAAATTACCTAGACACTCCTAAAAGACTATAATTTTGGGGGAGGGGGTTCGATTGAAATTATATTGAAGCTAATAAAAATAGAACAAAAATTAACAAACTAATCAAATTAACTTTAAGCAACAAATAATGATCAAAAGTTGTTAAATTTATGAAGGATGCTTAGTATAATCTCAATCCATGATGCAAATTAATATTTATCATTAACACACAAGTTAACTTCATCCATGAGTTAAACTGTAGAAGAAATCCACTAGCGGTTCTTCCCCATTTTCCCTTAGATTCTAGTTTACTTAGGTCCAGTCCTAATATAAACCATACTAATTTGATAATTTTTACACCAGCGCAAAAATTTAACCAAATTAGAGCATTAAGAATTAGAAAAATATCATTTAACACTTTGTAACCAATTTACCAGTAAATCGATTTAACAAAGATCTAAAGCGATTACCTAATTAAAAGAGATGGGTTTGAGCCATCCATGATTAATTAGGGTGATACCTAAGCATAAAAGACTATAACTTTTACGTATTATAGTCTTCTAAACTATCAATCGAAATTGTATTAAACTAACTAGCGTGCATTCTAATTAATTTAACACAATTTTCATTAACAATAAACGCTTATCGCTATAGAATCATGAATATAAACCAACTAGACAATAAAGGATGAAACTTGTTTCAAAATAATCAATTTAGCCTGATTTCAAGTAGATTATACTAAGCTAAAAAAACTACTCACTTATATTGAAAATAACATCACAATTAACCAAAGGATTCATGTTTAAGAATTAACTAAACAACACAAAAAAATAAAAAATAAAAAATAAAATAAAATAAAAAAATAAAATTAAATCACCCTACTTTGAAGAGGATGGTATGATGATATGAGGAAGATGATTATCACGAGGAAGAAGATGATGAAGGGCAGCGTGAGGTGTGAGGACGTAGAGGGGTGTTGATGCGTGAGCTTGGTGAACGTCAAGGATGATGGTGATGTTGAAGGTGGGGGTTGATGGTGATCAAGATGATGATGGAAGAATAGGATGCTATATGATGATGAGAGAAGAGGCTGGCATGGACGTGTGTAGAGGCGTGGGGTTGTGTGGTTTTTTTTTTTGGAGAAGAAGGCTGCCGTGGGTTATGGTGAAGGGTCCAGAGATGATTATTGTGATGGTGATATATATAGGGAGGAAAGGAGGGGGATTAGGGTTAGTAATTAGGGTTTTCTTCATCTCTTCCTTAGACTTCTTCTCCACCAAGACTTCTTGTTTTCTTCCAACTCTTAAAACTCTAGCCCAATTAAATAATTATGGAAATAATATTTTCCATAAATTATTTATTGGACCGTCTTTTCAGCAAATCATGTAAAATCGAAGTTTCGACGTCTTGTCTTCTCATTTTTATTTTATTAATGCCTAACCTGAAAAATATATAAAATAAAGTAAATTAAATGCAATAATATGTAACATATAGTCAAAATAATTAATAAAACGATGCATGATTTTTGGCTTAACAGTAGGCTAACGTAACCAGCTGTGACAGGGTGTCTGCCTTTTCTTTTTGGGTTCGGGGCGGATTTGACTTGCTAAAACAACTTCAGTTAGTGACTAGGGAGAAGGATTATGTTAGGAGCCTCAGGTAGGAGGCAGGGAAGGTTATCGTGAAGTACTGTAGTATTCTTTCGACTTTGTATGAACTTTCCATATGTATATATAAGTACATATATATGCAATAAAGGTAATGTTTGAGTTAAATTGAGTTATGATTCTGAATGATTGCTTCTTAATGATAATGTTATGCAAATTGAGAATAAAGGTAATGTTTGAGCTAAATTGAGTTTGATACTGAATGATGTCTGCTTTATGATAATGTTATGCAAATTGAGATGATAAACTTTGCTTATGTGATCTAGTATTATAGTATATCAAAGCCTATGAACAACAACCAAAATAGCAAGGAAGGTCAACCTCAGGGTTCAAATAATCGGGTAAATGAGGAGCCCCAGCGGGACCCTATTGGAGACCTAACAGTGGTCTTGGAAGTGTTTAGTAGTGTGAAGGACCCAAATTATTGGAAGAATTTAGTAATTAAGTTGATGAAAAGGATTCCTCCTGCATCCCCTATATCTTCTATACCTCCAGAAAACTTTTCAAAGTTTGACAAACTAGCTAATAGGGTAGCTCGACACAACCCTAAGGTTTATGATGGAAACTTTGACCCTGTAGAGCTGGAGGATTGGATTAGGGGAATTGAAAAGAAATTTGCAGTAGTTGAGGTGCCTAAAGAGAAAAAGGTAAATATATGGACTTTCTATTTAGCTGGTGAAGCCGATATTTGGTGGAGTAATGTGAAAGATAAGTTACAAGGATCCGAGCTCACTTGGGCTAAATTTCTTCAGGAGCTTAGGGCTAAGTTCTATCCAATCACAGTCCAACGACAAAAGGAGAAAGAATTCATGGAGTAAAAGATAAGTGGGAATATGACAGTAACGCAATATGCCCGTAAGTTTATGGAGTTATCAAGGTTTGCTCCAGATTTTGTGGCAACTGAAAGGCGGAAAATGATAAAGTGTGTGGAAGGTTTAGCCTTTTATATTAGGAATCAATTGGCAAGCTAGCCAATTCAAACTTACCAAGAGCTGTATGAAAGGGCTGCTGAGGTGGAGAGAGTGAAGGATGAGTTAAGGGCTTTGAATACAGGAAATCAGAAGAGGAAGTGGAATGATCGCGGTACGTCAAGCGAGAGTGTTGCGCAGAACAAACCTGCTACTGGCCCTGATAAGAGTCATCCACTGGCATCAAATTAGCCTTGTGCCAAGTGTGGGCGAACAAACCATACTACAGCTGAGTGTCATGTAGATACTAACCAGTGCATATGGTGCAGAAGCCCCGACCATTCAATTGCTAGATGTCCCCGAAGATAAAAAGCTATGGAAAAGGGAGTTGCAAGGTTTGTACCACCCCTGCGCCAAGGAAAGCCACCCTCAAAGCCCCAAACGGCAGGGCAAGCCTACATAATGAGCAAAAAAGAAGCTACAGTTTCTGGTACAGTTGTCACTGAAACTCTCTTTTTAAATTCAAAACCATTTTGTGTTTTATTTGACTCGGGGGCAGCTCATTCATTTATATCCACTCAAGCTGCCTTACAATTGAATTTGGAACAAAATAAGGAGTGGGCGAACTATAGAATTAGTTTGCCAAATGGGCAAACGATAGAATGTCTTGCCCTTTATAACTACGTTCCTATTGTAATAGTTGAGCATGAGTTCCCTGGGGACTTGATTCAATTTGATATGTCAGAATTTCATATAACCTTGGGAATGGACTGGTTGACTGTTTATGGGGCAAAAATAGACTGTAAGGACCTTAAGGTCACTTTAAGGGACGCAGAGGGTCAGGAAGTATGTTTTTATGGGGAAAGATTTAGGAAGGAGTGTTTAATAATTTCAATCATGAAGGCAAGCAAGATGCTAAGACAGGGGTGCATAGGATACTTGTGTTATGCAACTGAGGTTAAAGAAGAAGAGATAAAAATAGAAAATATTCCTATAGTTTGTGAATTTCCTGATGTTTTTCCTGAGGAGTTACCAGGTCTACCTCCTCAAAGGAAAATTGATTTTGAGATTGAGTTAATTCCTGGTGCACAGCCCATTTCAAAAGCCCCATATAGGATGGCACCAACTGAACTCAAGGAGTTAAAAACTCAGTTTTACGAGTTACTACAAAAGGGGTTTATTAGGCTAAGTGTTTCACTATAGGGGGCTCCAGTGTTGTTTGTGAAGAAAAAGAATGGAACCTTAAGGTTGTGCATAGATTATCGAGAGTTAAATAAAATAACCATTAAGAATAAGTATCCTTTGCCTCAGATGGATGATCTGTTTGATTAGTTACAAGGAGCAGGGGTATTTTCAAAGATTGATTTGAGGTCTGGCTATCACCAGCTTAGAATTAAGACGGAAGATATTCCCAAAGCGGCGTTCAGGACTAGATATGACCGCTCCGGGTTTACTATGATGCCTTTTGGGCTAACAAATGCTCTTACTGGATTCATAGATCTCATAGATAACAGTTTGATATATTCCAAGGACAAGGATGAGCATGCGAATCATTGGAGGACTGTGTTACAAACCTTGAGAGAACATTCGTTGTATGGCAAACTAAAAAAGTGTGAGTTTTGGCTAACCGAAGTGACATTTTTGGGGCATGTAGTTACTAAGGAAGGAATCAACGTTGATCCTCAGAAGATAAATGCGGTAGTTGAACAGCCCAGACCCACCAATGTGACAGAAGTAAGGAGTTTTCTGGGTTTAGTAGGATATTATAGAAGGTTCGTGAAAGATTTTTCGAAGATTGCATCTCCACTCACCAACCTGTTCAAGAAAACCACTAAATTCCAGTGGTCAAACAAATGTGAAGAAGCATTTCAAGAACTAATGAGACGCTTAACAACAGCGCCTATCCTTACCTTGCCTGAAGAAGGAAAAGATTAGGCTATTTATAGTGATGCTTCTAAGAATGGGCCATGCTGTGTCTTAATGTAGAATGATAAGATAATAGCATACGCCTCTAGGCAACTCAAGCCTTATGAGAAGAACTACCCCACTCATGATTTAGAGTTAGCTAAAGTAGTTTTTGCTTTAAAAATCTAGCAACACTACCTATGTGGAGTGCCGTGTAAGGTTTACACTAATCACCAAAGCCTAAAGTATATCTTTACTCAGAAAGAGATCAATTTAAGGCAACAACGATGGTCGGAGTTGCTAAAGGGTTATGACTTGCAAATTCAATATCATCCCAAGAAGGCGAATGTTGTAGCTGATGCGCTCAGTAGAAGACCCAATATGGGTTAAACATGATGATAAATAGCCAACCTAGCTTATTAAGGGACCTTGAAACCATGGGTATAGAGCTTGTGCTATCGGGAAAGACAAATGGGTTATTAACAACACTCGAGGTGCAGCCTTCTATAATAGAAGAAATTAAGGCAAGTGAAAAGGATGATGCAAAGCTTGAAAAGCTCAGGTGCAATGTTGCACAGGGAAAGTCGCTTGGTTTTGTAATACACGAAGATGGAATCTTGAGATTTCAGAACAGACTGTGCATGCCCAATAAAAAGGAGTTGAAGCGAAGGATTTTAGAGAAAGCCCATAACACTCGATGCTTAGTACACCTAGGGGGAACAAAAATATATAGGGATCTGAGATAATTTTTCTGGTGGGAAACATAAAAAGAAAGATTGCAAAGTATGTAGATAACTGTTTGACGTGTCAAAAGGTGAAAGCTGAACACCAGCGCCCTGTAGGCAACTTGAGACCTTTAGAAATCCCTACCTGAAAATGGGATTCAATATCGATGAATTTTACTGTGGGATTGCCCGTCTTTTCAGCAAATCGTGTAAAATCGGAGCTTCGACATCTTGTCTTCTCATTAATGTCTAACCTGAAAAATATATAAAATAAAGTAAATTAGATGCAATAATGTGTAACATATAGTCAAAATAATAAATAAAACGATGCATGATTTTTGGCTTAACAAATTCCCCACACTTAGACTTTGGACGTCCTCGTACAAAGAAATCTTAGACTTGGCCTAAAGTTGACACCCTTTCTTTTCTTATAAAATCATGCATACTTATGATATTCATACTAGGTCTGGGCTTGCTTAATAAAAACAGTGTTATTGAATTAATTAGTTTCTCCTTCAATAAATAGATACTTGCTAGACATTCAACCATCCTTAGAGAGTTTATTTATCAACCTTACAACATTTTCATAATGAGGTAACAAGATTAATAATTATCCATCTCTTTTAGATATGCATGCACCGATCAAGAGGTCGAAAAAGAATTTAAGATGGAAAAATTTGGGCATGGTCTGGCTATAGAGAAAATTGAACTAGGTAGAATAACTTCGTTAAATTTGATCCTAAACTTGCCTTGTAATTATTTTTCTCTTCTTCTTTCTCTTCTTCTTTTTTCAAACTCCACTTTCGCACATATTCGAGGCCTATATAGGGTCTTAGAAATTAAGCACTCCCTGTCTCTCACTCACCCGAATAGAGGTGCAGGAGCAAATAATTCATTCACATCTTATTATTTCTTCATTTTATTGGCTCACTAGTATGGGAAGCAAGCTTTCCAGTGGCAGTATTGCCTCAAAGGGTAACACCCAGTAGCGCATGCCTCAAAGGGGTACTTGTCATTCCCAACTTTGACTCTGTTTTCTCTTTTATTTCTTTTTCATAGATGAAAAATAGACAAGTAAAATCATAATTTTAATGAGTTATTCAACTAATTCAATAGTCTAGGAGATGGGCTAGGTCATTTGATTACCTTTGAATCGGATATATTACATGACCAAATAAGATGGATAATCAAGAGAGTTACTCATTAAAAAGATGTATGAGGATCAACTCAAACTTCTCTAAAGGATAACTATTATACCTAGAAGTCTTCACTTATAAAAGAATAAACTGTAAAATAGCTAATAAAACAAAATTTTTTTCTAAACAAGCAGCCTAGTATAAACTCACATCATGCATTATTTATAAGAAAAGAATTTTTTTTTTCATCTGTAGGAATTAAATGCAGGATGCACCCCCCCACACTTAATTCATGCATTGTCTCTAATGCATGCAAAAAGAAAGAAATAATGAAAACAAAAGTAAAAGTAAACTTCCCTAAAAACGTTGGGTTGCCTCCCAACCAGCACCTTTGGTTATAGTCATTGGCTCGACTTCATGAAGCTCATGGATCCTCAAGTCAGATCTCTTCTATTAAACAGACCTGATCTCCTTCATAGAAATGTTTCAACCTGTGACCATTCACTTTGAAAATCTTGTTAGTAGCAAAGGATTTGATCTCTACAGCACCATGTGGATAAGTCTTTACTACCATAACAGGTCCTAGTCACCTAGAGTTTAACTTACCAGAAAAAAGTCTCAGTTTAGAATTGAATAACAGCACTTTCTCACCTACCTAAAATTCTTTCCTAATAAGTTTGGCATCGCGAAATGCTTTGGCCTTACCCTTGTAGATGATTGCATTGTCATAGGCTTCTAAACATCTCTCTTCTAGTTCCTGCAATTGCAATTTACACTCTTTCCTTGCTAACTGATAATCAAGATTGCATTACTTCATAGCCCAATATGATTTATGCTTAATTTCTACAGGGAGGTGACACGGCTTTCCAAAGACTAATCTATAGGGTGACATACCAATTGGAGTCTTATATGCAGTCCTATAAGCCCAAAGAGCCTCCTCTAGCCTAAGGCTCCAATCCTTCTTATCTGACTTAACTACTTTTTTAAGGATGCCCTTAATCTCTTTATTAGAAATTTCAGCTTGGCCATTAGTCTGGGGATGATAACTAGTAGATACCTTATGAGTTATATGATATTTAGCTAGTAAGGTACCTAGAGTTCTGTTACAAAAATGAGTCCCCTTATCACTGATGATCGCTCTTGGCACTCCATATTGATGCAGAATTAGAGATTTAACATGTTTCACCACAGTCTTAGCATCATCAGTCTTAGTGGCCACAACTTCTACCCATTTGGACACATAATCAACAATCACAAGAATATAGGTATATCCAAAAGAAGGGGGAAAGGGTCCCATGAAATCAATGCCCCATATATCAAAAATTTCACAAACATACATATTATATAAAGGCATTTGATTCCTCCTTCATAAGTTTCCAGTCTTTTGGCACACTTCACATCTTTTGCAGAATTCATAAGTATCACTAGAAATAGTGGGCCAATAAAAACCACAGTCAAGCACTTTATGTGATGTTCTTTTAGGTCCAAAGTGTCCCCCACTTTCTGAAGAATGACAGAATGTTAGAATGGAATGAATTTCACTATCATCTACACATCGCCTTATAATCTGGTCACCACAAAACTTCCATGGACATGGCTCATCCTAAACATAATATTTGGATTGAGCTCTTATTTTCTCTCTTTCAGCTCTAGTCAACTCAATGGGAAAAGTTTTGGTGACTATATAATTTACAATATCAGCATACCAAGGCAATCTACTAGTCATAGCATACAGAGTCTCATCAGGAAAACAATCAGTAAAAGGGCTACCACTCTCCCCTGTTTCTAGTCTACTCCGATGGTCAGCAACTAAATTCTTAGCTCCAGGCTTATCTCTAATTTCTAGTTGAAATTCTTGCAACAATAACATCCATCTAATTAACCTGGGCTTTGAATCTTTCTTTTCCAATAAGTGTTTGAGAGCTGAGTGATTAGAATAAACAGTAACTTTAACACCCAACAAATAAGGACGGAACTTTTCAAGCGCAAAAACAACAGCATACATCTCATTTTCTATAGTGGTGTAGTTACACTGTGCAGGATCAAGAGTTCTAGAAGTATAATATATTACATGAGGTACCTTCCCAACTCTTTGACCTAGAACTGCCCCCACTGCCTTATCACTAGCATCACACATTAACTCAAAAGGTAGGGCCCAATTTAGGGGTTGCACAATAGGAGGAGAAGTCAATGTCAACTTCAACTGATCAAAAGCCTTCATACAGTCATCATTAAAATCAAAAGAGACATCCTTTGTAAGCAGGGTACATAAAGGAGAAGCAATCTTAGAAAAATCTTTGATGAACCTCTTATAGAACCCCACATGTCCTAAAAATGATCTCACATCTTTGACACACTTTGGATAGGGTAGAGACTGGATGATATCAACTTTAGCTCTATCTACCTCTAATCCCCTTGATGATACTACATGTCCCAGTACTACCCCATGCTCCACCATGAAATGGCACTTTTCAAAATTCAAGACCAAATTGGTTTCAATGCAATGCCTAAGCACAGGAGTAAGATGATGCAAGCACTCATCAAATGAATCACCATGTACAGTAAAATCATCCATAAAAACCTCCATAATCTTGGTGATAAAATCAGAAAAGATACTCATGATACATCTTTGAAAGGTAGCAGGTGCATTACATAAACCAAAAGGTATACGTCTAAAAGCATAAGTGCCAAAAGGACAAGTAAAGGTAGTCTTCTCCTGATCTGCAGGAGCTATAGGGACCTGAATATGACCTGAATAGGCGTCCAAAAAGCAATAATGTGACCTCCCAGCTAATCTCTCTAACATTTGGTCCATGAAAGGCAATGGGAAATGGTCCTTCTTAGTGGCCTTGTTAAGCTTTCTATAGTCAATACACACTCTCCAACCACTCTGGACTCTAGTGGGTATCAATTCTCCTTCATTATTTTGCACTACTGTTGTTCCCCTCTTTTTAGGAACCACATGAATAGGACTAACGCACTCAGAGTTAGCAATGGGGTAGATCACCCCAGCATCTAACCACTTAAGAATTTCTTTTTGGACTACCTCCATTATAGGTGGATTAAGTCTTCTCTGAGGGTCCCTCTTCGGCTTAGCATCTTTTTCTAAGGTAATAGTATGTGAGCACAAGGTAGGGCTAAGGCCTTTGAGGCCTGCTAAAGTCCATCCTATGGCTTCGCAATGTTCTCTAAGCACTTTAATAAGTTTTTCCTCTTGGTCCAAAGTGAGTGCACTAGAAATGATTGCATGCAAAGTCTCATTGTCCCCTAAATAAGCATATTTTAAATTTTCAGGTAAAGGTTTCAATTCCAATTTAGGGGGTGAGATACTCGAGGGAAGTAACTTAGCATGCCTTTCAGATAGTTCAAGTTTGTTAGGTCCATTATGCTCTTGCAAGTAAGACAAAGAACTTATCACCTCATCTAAATTATCATTAACCTGATATGGCACTTTCTGAGACTCAGTATGATCAAGACTCTTAGTAAGCACAGTAAATAGCTCATCCTCATAGGACAAGTCATAGACATCTTGAGATAACTCATCAAAAACATCAAGTGCATATAGATAGTTAATATCATAAGGAAATCTCATGGTATTAAAAATATTGAACTTAATAACCTCACCATCAAATTCCATGGTTAGTGTCCCTTCGTGCACGTCAATTTTAGTCCTAACAGTTTTTAAAAAGGGCCTGCCAAGCAAGATGGGAATATCATGGCATGCTTCACCCATGTTCATTACATAAAAGTCAGCAGGAAACACTAGTTCATTCACTTGAACCAAAACATCCTCTAACACTCCATCAGGATAAGTGTTGCTCCTATCAGCTAATTGAATTACTATGCCTATTTTCTTTAATTCACTGAGGTTCAGTTTGTCATAAATAGATCCAGGTATAACATTAATAGAGGCACCTAAATCAAGCATAACTTTATCAAAGCAAAGGTTTCCTATTTTGCAAGGTACAGAAAACACACCAGGATCTTGACACTTAGGGGAATGGTTTCTTTGAAATACAGCAGACACATTTTCCCCCACACTTATCTTCTCATTACCAATGAGCTTCCTCTTGGTAGTGCATAGTTCTTTTAAGAATTTAGCATAACGAGGCACTTGTTTAATGGCATCAAGGAGAGGTATATTAATTTCTACCTTCCTAAAAGTCTCTAAAATCTCTTGGTTAGCCTCATTAACCTTAGATGCAGGGTTCCTAAATCTACTAAGGAAAGGTGGAATTGGCTTGTAAGATTCTCTTTTCTTTTCTCCTAATTCCTTAGTAGTTTGATTAGACTTTGTATCTAATTCCGGTTCAGCCCCTTTCACTTCTAACTCAAGTTCTACTTCTCTTTCCCTCGTAGGTTCCTTTAACTCTTTCCCACTTCTAAGTGTCATGGCACTAACATTCTCCTTAGGGTTAGGGTAAGGTTGAGATGGTAACCTATTTTACAGTTGGGCTTGTAAGTTGCTAACTATGGTATCAGTCGTTGTTTGTCTCTCTTGAACCTGCTTAAGGGTGGTTTCTATACTCTGGAACCTATCATCCATTTTCTTAAGGACTTGTTCGAGGAGGAAATTTGTCCTATCTTGACTAGAAGGTTGACGAGAGGGTTGGTCAAAACCAGGTGGATTAGGCTTAGGGCCATACCTAAGGTTAGGGTGGTCTCTCCATCCTTCATTATAAGTATTCGAGTATGGATCATACCTCCTTTGATTTTGGTTAGAGTACAGAGCATTAACATTACCTTCTTGTAGATTGGGATATGCATCAGTAGAATGTCCTTCTAGACAACAAATACTACATATTACTGCTTTTTGAATACTCCCAGTAACAATCTTATTTAACATAGCAGTAATATGAGATAATTGATTCTCTAGAGATGAACTAGATCCTATCTCATTTATCCTTTTAACTTGTGAATCCCTAGTATCAAACTGCTGAGTATTTTGGGCCATTAAATTAAATAGATTTCTAGCATCAGCTGGTGTTCTATTAACCAGAGCCCCCCCACTAGCAGCATCAACCATATTACGATCCATAGGAAGCAAACCCTCATAAAAATATTGAATCAATAGTTATTCAGTTATTTGATGTTGGGGACAACTAGCACATAACTTATTAAATCTTTCCCAATACTCACAAAAGGTTTCCCCATTCATTTGTTTGATTCCACATATTTCTTTCCTAATAGATCTAATACGGGATGCAGGAAAAAACTTTTCTAGAAATGATTTATGCAATACAGTCCATGTGAAAAAAGATCCAGCAGGTATATAATATAACCAGTCCTTAGCATTACCAAGTAAAGAAAAGGGAAAAGCCCTTAGTCTAATTTGGTCCTCAGGAATTCCTTCAGGCATTATAGCGGAGCAGGTAATAAGAAATTCACTAATATGTCTATAGGGGTCCTCTCCAGCTAATCCATGAAATTTAGGTAATAAATTAATAAATCCTGAGTTTAATTTCAAAGGCTTACCTAAAACAGCATAAGTGATAGACATTGGTTGGGTTTCTAAGTTAGGAGCAGCAAGTTCTCAAAGAGTAGACATGCTTACCTCCTTAACCCTAAAACTTATTAGGTCAGGCTGACTCTCTTTGTTTTCAGCTTTCAATACTTGTTCTTTGTTCTCTCCAATGTCTTTATCACTCCTTAATTTCATGCACTCCTTGAAATCTAAAAAGAATAAAATCAAAAAAAAAAACTAGAGTTATAATAAAACAAATAAAAGTAGCAAAATTAATTAGAAGTAAACTAGCAATTTAATATTCTTTCCCCGGCCACGGCGCCAAAATTTGTAAAGCCTATCGAGAGCTACAAATTTAACCACTACTTTGGCTATTAAATACTTTTTATAGCATAGGGAAGTAGGGATCGATCCACGAGGAAAGATTGTTTAAAAAGGCTAGCTTAATTCTAAATGATTTTATTAATCTAATTTATTAAATCTAATTTTAATAATTCTAAAATAATTAAAATCTAATGAATAAAAATCTGGAAAAACTCCCAATGATGATACTAAATATTTTGGTTTACATTCTGGAAAATAAAACAGTAAACAGATTTCCTAAATAATCTAGAAAAATAAAATTAGAATAGTAATTGAAATTTTAATTAAAATTCAAAACAGCAAATAATAATCAGAAAATAAATATTAAAAATGTCAAACAGTAACCTAAAATATTATTCTTTAGGTATATAAGCTTATAACTCCTAAATTGTATCCAAATAATTCCAGAAAAATCAAATCAGAAAATTACCACAGCAAATCAGTGCAGCATATTAAATCTGAAATTAGAAATAAAATAATCTGCATAAATATAAATATGAAAATAATCAAGAAAATTACCCTAATTCTAGGACACAATTTTCTGGACTTAACCAAGCCTAATAATCGTAAATTAAAATTAAAATCGAAATTTTCAGAATTAATAACCTAAAAACCTGCACATATCAATTTCACACAATAATTCTGGAAAATTATCAAATAACTTTCAAAAATTACGAAATTAAATATGGACAGATTAGGACACTATATAAACCCTAGGAACTAATAACAATCAAAAAAGAACAAAAATAACTATTTTTAATCTAATTTCTAACAAACCGGTAATTGAAGACTAAAACTGAATATAAATCAATCTGAAATTATAACCACTCTAAAAATCAAAATCTAAGCTATCTAAAATTACCTAGACACTCCTAAAAGACTATACTTTTGGGGGGGTCGATTGAATTTATATTGAAGCTAATAAAAATAAAACAAAAATTAACAAACTAATCAAATTAACTCTAAGCAACAAATAATGATCAAAAGTTGTCAAATTTATGAAGAATACTTAGTATAATCTCAATCCACCATGCAAATTAATATTTATCATCAACACACAAGTTAATTTTCATTCATGAGTTAAACTGTAGAAGACATCCACCAGCGGTTCTTCCCTGTTTTTTTTTAGATCCTAGTTTACTTAGGTCCAGCCCTAATATAAACCCTACTAGTTTTGATAACCCTCACACCAGTGCAAGAATTTAAACAAGCTAGAGCATTAAGAATTAGAAAAACATCATTTAACACTTTGCAACCAATTTACCAGCAAATCGATTTAACAAAGATCTAAAGCGATTACCTAATTAAAAGAGAAGGGTTTGAGCCATCTATGATTAATTAGGGTGATACCTAAGCCTAAAAGATTATAACTTTTATATATTATAATCTTCTAAACTATCAATCGAAATTGTATTTAATCAACTAGCATGCATTCTAATCGATTTAATACAAATTTCATAAACGATAAACGCCAATCGCTAAAGAATCATGAATATAAATCAACTAGGTATTAAAGCATAAAACTTGTTTCAAAATAATTAATTTAGCATGGCTTCAAGAAGATTATACTAAGTATAAGGAAAATTACTCACTCATATTATAAATAAAATTACAATAATAACTCAAATGTTTCATGTTCAATAATAATCGGGACAACCAAAAAAATATAGAAGTTGAGCAAACAATTTTTGAAGATGATAATGATGCTCATGGTGATGATGAGGCGTGAAGAAAGCTTGGCTGCCGTGAGGTTGAGGTGATTATGGAGAGTGTTTTACGTTAGGGAAGAAGATGTTATGGTGAGGGGCGGTCGTGTGATATGAGGGAGGCGGTGATGGTATTGAATCAAGATGATGAATATGGTTTATGATAACGATGATGATGGGGCGTGAAGAAAAGGATGGTGGCTGGTGTGTTTATGGTGGGGGTTGAATGAAGGTGAGTTGGTGGATTATTGAGATGAGGCGTGAATGATGATGATGTGTTGGGAGATTATGATGTTATATATAGGGAGGAAAGGAGAGGGATTAGGGTTAGTAATTAGGGTTTTCTTCATCTCTTCCTTAGACTTCTTCTCCTCCAAGACTTCTTGTTTTCTTCCAACTCTTGAAACCCTAGCCCAATTAAATAATTATAGAAATAATATTTTCCATAAATTATTTATTGGATTGTCTTTTCAGCAAATCGTGTAAAATTGGAGCTTCGACGAGCTTCGACGTCTTGTCTTCTCATGAATGCCTAACCTAAAAAATATATAAAATAAAGGAAATTAAATGCAATAATGTGTAACATATAGTCAAAATAATAAATAAAACGATGCATGATTTTTGGCTTAACAAAGGTATTTTTAAAGGTGTCCCCAGTTAAAGGAGTCAGGAGATTCAACCTCAGCGGCAAACTAAGCCCTAGGTATATCGGGCCTCATGAAATTATCGAGAAATTAAACCCTGTGGCTTACAGATTGGATTTACCCATAGAATTTGAGCATGTGCACAACATTTTTCACATTTCACAGCTTCGAAAATATGTTTCAGATTCGAATCATATCATCATAACAGAGCCAGTGAAAATTGCTGAGAACCTAATGTACGAGGAGCATCCCGTATAAATATTAGGCTATAGGGTTAAGTAACTTCGGGACAAAAGCATTCCTCTGGTTAAGGTTCTGTGGGCTAACCATAACTTATCGAGGCTACATGGGAAACCGGAGGACATGAGAAGCAAGTATCCATATCTATTTGAAGTACGGACAATGTTTCTTTCAAACTACAAGTTTCGAGGACGAAACTTATTTTAAGGAGGGAAGGCTGTAACGGTCCGAACCTAAAATTCTTGTTAATTACTTCAAATTACCCTAATTACAAATTAATTAAGTTGGGGGCTGCATTTCAATTTATCAATTTATGTGTGTGTGTGTGTGTGTGTGTATATATATATATGTATGTATATATATATTTGTGCACCGCAGGTTGAAACGACGATATGACCTCAAAATGAACGTTGTAGTGCTCCTTAAATAATTCTTTCAAGTTCGAGTAAATATTTGAATACCCGCATAGTAATAATAAATAAATAAATAAATAAATAAAGTAGCCTAATTGTTAAAGGACTAATTTGTGAAGTAATAATAATAATAATAAATGAACAAAAAAAATAGTAATAATGTAATAATAATAATAATAAAAAGGAAATGAGAATGTCCTCCCTCAAATTTATATCTAAAGGATGCAAAATTTAAATTTATTAATTCCAACTAAAATTACTACTTCAAGTATATATATACATAATTATATCTAAAAATATACATATATGCGTCTAATAAATAAAATAAAAATGAAATCTATAAGAAAAATCTAGAAAAGAGGTATGTGTCAAGAAATAAAAGGGGTGAAAATAAAAAGGAAAAAGAGTAATAAAAAATTCAAAGCACAAATTAACTAAGCTAATTAACAAAACAAGAGAGAAAAAAATAAGCAAAAAAAAAAAAAACCAAAACCCAAGTCCCAACCCTGCCCAGATCCTAACCCCCTCCCCTGTCTCGCGTCTCTGTTTGTCGGCCCTTCCTCCTCGCTACTGCCCGCCGTTCACTGCCACCGAGTCCCGTCGGTCAGCGCCACCTCCAGCCGGCCCCTCCTCCCTTCTTTTTGAAGTGTTTTTAAGTGATTCTAGTGGGGTGAGAGGTGAGAACCCTAACTCCTATTCAATCCAATTTTGATCTTTTATGCTGGAATTTTAATAGTAAATGGTGTAAATATCATTAATGGGTATTTCTTTGTAAATTTCTTGAATTATTTTGAATGGTTGGATTGAGTTGCAAATTAAGGAAGGTGATGAGTGAGGGTTGAATGTGATGCTTGAATTTTAGTTAAACTATGATGATGTGATGATATTTAGATTAATTTCATGAAAAATTGAAGGTAATTTGTGGATGATATATATGGGATGTGCTTGTTTTGTTTTAATCATGGGTTGGTGATTAGGGTTGTGAACTTGAAGGATTAGGATGAGAGTGGTGACTGAGAGTTTGCAAATTATGTTGCATATTAGTTGTTTATGGTGATGATGAGGTTGATTTTGGTGCCTATTGGAATGAGATTGAAGTAGAATAAATGTTGGGTGAATTAGTTATGACCATGAATGTTGAGAATTTAGGGTTATGGCTTGAATGATATTCAAGTTTATTATATAGATTATTAGTGTTTAAGTGAGTGTTTAAGCGAACTAATTGGTGATTAAGATGAGAAATATATGTATATAGATAAGGTTGATGAATGTTATGTTTTGACTACAACTAAATAATTAAAAGTTATGATTTAAATAAAGACATAAGGTTGATTTTGGCTTATTTGGTGGTTTAAGCAAAGTATAATGAATGTTTGAATAAAAGTAATGAGAATTGGGTGATTAAAGTTTGGGTGTACATGTTATCATAAATGGGTGAGTAAGGCTAAGGTTGTGGTTTGGATGGGAAGTTAAGCTCATTATGTTGCTTTAATTATGTTAGATTAATATTAATATTTGAATGAGGTTAATGGGCTATGCATGTGTTAGAAAGGTCTGTGTGATCATGGATATAATGATTAATGTTCTTGGATAATGATTAGCTTAATTATGTTTATTTTCAATTATGTAGTTTCATTAGTGTTTAAATAAGAAGTTCATGCTAACTTCATGAGAATGTATGTATATGAGGTGAGTGAGGACATAGGTTATGAATTAGTTATCAAATGTAGATAGAGGGAGAGAAAGGAATAAGTAGTTGGTAAGTTGGAATAGCTAACATAGTATGTCTTTGTGGGTTATTTCACTAATCATAATTGCACAATTGGGACTCAATTTAAACCCAAACCCAAGTTCATAAAGTCATCTTAAACCATATCGTAAACCAAAGTTTAATGGCTCAGAAATGCTAGCAACGATTCGTTAAAGAGGAAAACAACAACCATACTAATATCGTTAATAACCAATAATACTAAAAATAATCGCAATTCTAGTGATGATAATAATAGTAACAACGATAATGATAATGTTAACAATAATAATGATCGATGACGTCATTAATAATGAACTCAAGATGAATCATACTGTTATGTCATTATTATACGCGTTAAAAGATCATTAGTCGTGGTACGAAGAGGAACAAAAACAAAATAAAATGGAACATAATTGAATTAATAATAATAGCTACACTCATAATAGAAGGAGAATTCAAGAGCATTTAAATCATGTAATAAACCAGGAAATTTAATAAAGTTTCCTTAATCTCACACTAATTGATAAAGTGATATCTTTGGAGCAGAAGTGAGGCCACTGCTGTCACTTCAAGCTGCCAGCAAGCCATTTTCACTGAAATGGAGAGAGATTTTCAAATACCAGGTACGTATATTGCTTGTGTTCTTCGAAAACTCACATGTTTCTCAAACTATACAAAATCAATATAATGTTTATATAATGAATCATTTGACGCAATGTTTTGTCACCAAAGCAAGTGGCCCCATCAATTATCAATCATCAGGGCTTATGCCCTTCAATTTACCCGCGCAGCTGCAAATCAGGCTTCCCGATCGGCGTAGGAGGTGTGCACCTATCTCAAGATCGCATTAGATGTCAATCGGGGTATACTTCCAGATAATAATCTGCAAATCAGTTTTACTCATACATTCTCTCTCTCCTGTTTGCAAAACAAAATGTTTTAAAATGCGAGAACCCAACTAATTAAACTCAAAGCTTATTTTACTACATAGGGATGTACATGCTGAGCTTCGACTCATAATTTGAACGTTTTCCTATTTTTTGTTTTAGGCAAGGGATCAATGAACAGTCCTCCCACTGACAAACTAGGAGGTAACAAGAAATAAAAGGGCATTGCAATTTTGTTTGTTGAAGATTCACTAGCTACACGCTCACAGTGATTTATAGGCTAGTATCCTAAGAACCTGATGGTTTTGTATTCTTTTTGGACAACGCAGTTACTAGTATTTTGTAGTCATACATTGAGTTCAGTTGCATCACAACTTATATAAATGGTTGAATGTATGTTATTTCAATTACGGATTGAGTCGGGTAATTAAATGGTCGGGTAATTAAATGGGCAACGCAACGATAGAGGTAACTTTAATTAGCCTTGTTCTGTTATAGAACGACGGTAATGTCTTCAATTAAAAGACTTCCGCTATAAATCTATAATTTATGAGTAATTAGGTTGGACTAATCATGCATTAGGAATTGGGGGCGTTACAATGGGGGCTTGTTTTGGGCGGGACATTTTCCCTCCAAAACAGGAGTGGTTATCCTGCCAATTCCACATCATGATTAGTGGTGGGCCCCTCTTTTTCGGTTGACATCACATTTCAACTCTCCGATTATGAAGTGGGGACCTCCCAAAAACGTGGCTTGACCAAACACCATTTCAATCATATTCCAGTACACATTAACATTGAGAAAGTTTGGTCAACAAAAATGGATTAGTCAATTTCCATCAAATTTCACTTGTTTTTTTGTTGGTTAAGCACACCCCGTTTACGTGCAACCTCAGGCGTGATTCAGCTAAGGGCGCCATGGACGTAGTCACCATAATTGCAATTCACATTTCATAACAAGCTTGCAAGTTTGTCTATGTGCAGCTTACATACAATACACAATTGGTACGTACCACGTACCAGATGTAACAATTACATTTAATAAAACAACTCCAAAATATTATACATGTGACATGGTGGTCATGTTGCGCTGCCAAAAAACAACCGGGATGGCACGCCTTAAGTTTACAAAAAAAAAGAACTGCATCTTTTCCATATACATGGTTTGGCAGGTCGCGATTGCCAAAAAACCAAACAACCTCCATGTGACAACTTCAGGCCGAACACATAACCTGGGTCTGCAGATGCGAAGGCCATCTCCAAAAAATGAAAGGGATCATTCAACGGCCAAGATCCCTTCACGCCTACATCCAACGCATGCAGAACGCAAGTAGGATTGTAATTGCTGCCACAGCAATTCCGACTAACTTCCGCAGCGTGTCCACTTCCGCCCGACGTTCAGCGTCCATGCACATGTCCTCTTCCCGACTCCAAAGCTAGGCATTGCGGTCATCTAGAACCTAGTCCCTCTCCAGCGCATGCTCACGTACAAGGTCGTATCACCTCCTTCGTCCGTTCCGGGAAGTCCGGGTCTATCAAATGAAAGTAGTCACAGGTGATTTCGTCCTGCACCCAACCACAGTCATTAGACAACGGCCACAAAGTGAGTACGTTAGGGTGGACAGAGTCGGACAAGTGCAAATGAACTACAGCTGTATGTTAAATGTGGATCAGGACTTACCCTTGTCGGGCATGAGGCATACCGTCACCGATATTGGCCGTCACCTTTGAATATGTCCGCATCCAATCCATATCTGCATGTGTGCGTCTCCATTGCACAACAATCGCATGTGAAATCTGACTCTGAGCTGTCACTTGTGGAATCCAGGTTGATTGGTTAGGAGAACACAGTGGCAGATGATATATGCCTTTTGCCTCAACCCCCCAATTTAGTGTAGTCCTTCCGCACTAGTTGTCATTCCACCTTTATATAACAATGTCTACCCCCTATATTATACCCTCCACCAACAAAGTAGTACATGGCATTCATGGCATTCAATTGATGTGGTTGGATTGCATTCACTGTACGACTATTGAATTGCACTTGCCACTGAGATAGTGTACTAACTTAATACAAACCCTCCTTTTCATTTATGGTGGTTGGTTGCAATAGTGATGTTTGACGTGAAACTCCCTTGGGCTCATGTGTCATGTTAACACCCAATAAGATATAGTGCAATTTCCACAATCATATCATAACTTATTTCCTACCTCCCCCCTTTGACGCTTCAAACAACATCGGTGAAGCTATGATTTGACCCCACACACACGTTTCATTAAACGACCACCACCCATATCCCATGTTTACGTAACCCATAACCTGGGATACATATTTTGCGAGTATGCCCTTTACCTCTGATGTGTGCGATGGAAAGAAATGCATTTCAACTTTGCAGCTGGGATACATCGGAAATCTGTAATGCAAATATCCTGAGATAGTCCCCCAATTTGCTGGGCTATCGACGGGTTCGGAACTCGGCAAATTCAATCCATACACGATAAACATTACATTATCCATTGCATAAGTTCTTACATACATTGGAAAAATGTTAGCCCTCTACTGATGTTTGTCATTGACTGACGTTGCGTCCTAATGCAAGACGGACTTGCGGAAGTTCTTTAATTACCCTGTCTAACACAGTGATGAGGACGTACATACGATAACGAAGACCGCTGTCCACTTCATCATAGTGGACATGTACTACTCTCCAGGCATGCGTTGCAGACGGTTTCCACGTCTGCATATGTGGGGTACTTACACTAAGCCCTGCACAACAAAGGTTGTCAACTTATGATGCACATATGTGAACATCTTACTAAATGTACATACTTCTAAACCGAGTGTGACATGGTTCACTTGGGTTTGTGCCTTCACAATACAAGACATGTCCATGTCATGGCCAGTGAAACCACACAATTCCACTTTGGAGTTGTCCCAGAGGATGATGACCCCTCCAACAAAACCAAGGGGCTCCCTGTAGTAGTAGTGGAGGAGGTGTGCCTCGTCACGGAGCCTTTGTGCATTACGACTGCCAACACGTGTGTCTATTAGTAGTACCACATATGCCCCCGTAATTGATGTCATAGTGAATAGGTTTGGTCGGAAGGAAGCTCTTGCAAGCCCTCTGCAGTTCCATACGTAAATGCATACGTCCTGACATGTCACCGGTGGTACGCGTGATGTGAAACCCGAGTGATTTGCAGTTGTCGCATTAGATACTTCATACACGACACTGTTTAACTCATTAAGGGTAGTCAACTTAATGTTCAACTTTCCTACTTCTCAGCCGGGTGGGAGGGCCAACAAGTACTGTCATCCGTCCAGCCCCCGTAACGGATGGTGTTCACAACCGATGTGTCTTGGCTTCGAACTTGTGGAATGAACGCTGGGGCTGGCATCGAGTCGATGTCATATGCCTCGAGCACTTCATCTTGTTCACAAATATGCTCCAAACCAAAGCAACGACGTCCATCTGCCCACATTTGTTCTTTCCACTCCTGTGGCCAGTTTGGATCAAACTCCCGGACCAAAGGGACTTGCCTGGGGACAAGTCGACCAGCGGGCAGCAAACACTGAAGGTTCTGCAACTTCTTCCACTCAGATGGATTGAAATCATCCCATAACCGCATAGGCAAGTCCATGAAGGTTTGGAGGGAGATGTTGTCAAGGGGACAGAAGTGACCCCCTTGAACCCACCCAAGGGTGGGGAGGGATTGATTAGAACTATCAAGGTTAGCCACACTGAAGTGGAGACAATGGTTAGGAATGATTGCATATATTGTGTGTGTCGTCAGTGTGGGTGTTGCAATGTGACATATGAAGGCCTTTTGTAGAGGTAGATGTCATAAACGATTTCACCTATCTTCACCACCTACCTGGGTCCTTTTGTTATTAACTCGTATGGTGACTATGTACCCCGACATAGTCAGAATTGGTACTTATAGTTACCGTTAATAGTGGCATTTGTCCGGTGCAATATGTCAACTTATGTTTTGTACGTGTTATAAGGTGGAAGTACATTACAAATGACATTCACCATAAGGCGTCGTCCATGATCATATTTTCAAATCTCGCACGATGTTATAACTATCCAAAGCATAGCTTCATGTATTGGACAAATTTCAATAGCTTTTTTTCCAGTGAGGAAGCCTTCATGTCATACATTTGCAACCAAATTTACTTCTGCCTCAACATCCATTATTTGTTATGATCACTACCACCATCATAGCAGGTGACTTTCATTGAGTGTGATGTGTGTCCCCCATCTCATTAGTTGACAGATGTTTGATGGCATGCTTCGGTTGTTGGGTGCAAATCCCCAAGCACTAACTCGGGGTTTCCTTGACAATTCCCTTGTACTTCCCCCTTCGGTAATGCGCACTCACCTCGTTCCACTGAATCATTTCTTCCACCCACCTTCCTCACCTAACTGTCCACAACTTCACACTCCCACTGACCACATTAATTGCCCTTCCATCACTCTAACCACAGCAGTGCACACCCAACAATTCCCATACATAGCCTGGGATAGGTATTTAAGCTGGCCAGTATACATACCCCGCTTAACATAATACATTCCTGGGATATTCATATCATCATATCAATACAAAGCCCCCAAGTAACCAGGGGAAAAAAAAGGAAAAACCTAAACTAGAATACACAAGGCGTTGTAAATTAAACATGAGAGGTTGCTACTTATGTACATCAACCTCCATGAGGCAGACGATTAGGTTTGCAACCCACATGTTTCTACACTGCCAGTACGTAGGGGAAGTGAAGCTGATAAAAGCCCGACTGCATTCATATAATTCTATCATTGTACAGCAGCCGAACTGCAACCAAAACTTGAACACCTATACCACCACACGACGTTGTAAAATAATTAGGTACTATTGCTGCTTATGTACATTAACCGGCAGAAGGCGGCCAATTATGCTGGCAACCCACATTAGTGGGACAACTATCCCGGGATATGCGTAAGGAAAGGACATGTTACCTTCATGTTATGCCTCTTGTATGTAGTTGCCTTCAAATAAATCCTCCACGGGTACAACCACCATGGTCTCATCTGTATTTAAATCAGCCCGTGGATTCCCGCACGTGTTTCTGTAATGTCCAACCTCTCTGCATTTTGAGCACTTCCAGACGTGGACGCCTTGCCTTTAAGACTCAATTCGCCTCTTTCGTGGTCTGCCTTACAAATGTGGTCTGCCTACAACCAGACCCGTGGCGTTATCCACGGTTGCAGAATCATACGTCTCCATTGGATGTATGCTGTTCATGTATATTGTATTCTGACTGCCCGCCTTGTAACAGTCGCTGACATAATCATGCACTTGCAACTTCTTCTTGTCAATGACTTCCATTGCATGGGCACACGGTAGGCCCTTCAACTGCCACCACTTGCAGCTACATTTTCTTTCTGCTAGGTTCACCACTAGGCTACGATTGTTTATGAGGGGCACCCCATACTCTCCAAGGGCTGTGTTAAATACCTTCACATCTGCTACGGAACCAATGTTGCCCAGTGTCTTCCTCAGTTTCTTGTCAATTCTGTCACCTACACCATTCTTCCACTTTTCGAGCTCCATCATCCGCTTATCAACTTTCAAATTGAGCTTCTGCATATGCCCACTAACAAGCCATGGAATTGACATGCGTCGCAATGAACACATCCAGTTGTTCCAGCTCTTCACAGCATTGTTATTCAACCTACCCCATTTTTCCTTTGTGAATTTTGATTGCGTAAAATGTTCGGGCTCATTACGCTCCGCCTAAGCTGCTAACTATGGCTTGTATGTGCTCAACTCCTCCACTGCAACTCCATACTCAACCCCCATTGGGGTGTACACAATCCTGTTAAACACCTCCTTCAACAAGTCCTTCGATGCCTGTCGTCGGATCCCTACCTTCCCTGCGTACGTAAGAAAGTTCTCCCGTAAGTGCCACAAATAGTAGCTATGATTCTCAATCCCAAACACCCTTGGCATCGTAGAAAGCAACCCCTGATTCCTATGGCTCATGATCACAGGTTGTATTCTGCCCAGACATTTGTGTAGTACAGTCAAAAATCAGAACCACTCATCGATGTTCTTTGCGGACACAGCTGCATATGCAACATCGAACAAGTGGTAATCTGCATCAAGTGCAACAGCTGACAGTATAGTCCCCTCATATGGCCCACTCAAATGAGCTCCATCTATAAAAAATATCTTCCTACACCCAAGGATGAAACCATTCAATGATGCACCATATGCAACAAACATACGCTTGAACCTGGATCCCTGCAGCTCACAGAATGCTCTTGAATTAGGATTAGCCCTTACAATAGCTGTACACATCTACGGCAACAGCTTATAATGGTCCTCTGGTCTTTCATTTGCTAGCAACCATATATGCTCACGGGCCCTCCAACACTGCATATATGATACCCTTATTCCCATCTCTAGCTGCAAATCCTTCAATATCTCTGGGGGTGTGTAATATCACTTAATCGAACCTTCCCTTCAATAAGAGTACCAAGGAGACTTGCTTGCATTCACCTTATCCCCACTTCCCCATTTGGCACTCAGCTCCCACACTGTGCATGTGCTCCGGTTCAAACTCCTTCACATACATTCCACCTCTCTTTAGGTGGCCCTTCACATAGTTATAAAACCCACACCTTTCTGTAGTGCACCTCACAGTAATTCGTTTCTGACAATTTCGTACATACTTTTACTCAAATCGGTTCACTATGACATACTTTCAAATACTTATCTTCACCTCACTCGTAGAAGCAAACACCTACCCCTTTGCTTTGATTTCGTTCTTCTATATCAGCATCCTCATTCAGTACCCCTCGGCTTGCACCTCCGATGTTGGCCACACTACACCATCCCTTGCTTCATCAGCGTCAGAGTCGGAGCTTGAATCACCAGATTCATCCTCCGATATATCAAACGATACACAACTCCTTATCACCTTCGTGCGTTCCTCCACGACTGCTGTCTCATCAACTTCCTCCCCTTGTCCTGTATTTGCTTGTGCAGCGCCCCTGTAGATTAAAAAAAAAACCTACACATGATCAGTCATTGTTTGTTACTACTACAAATTACCACCCAAATCCACTTGCTTGTCCACCACAACCCTTCTTACCTTACAACCTACTCCGTTACCACTCTCCCATCCACTACACAAGCGATGCCACCTACAGCATCGACCGTTGCCCCACCCCTCGCATGGTCAGTATAGCCACCCCCCTTCCATTGCTCTTCACACGCTTCATTCCCATATACCCGTCCCACACATGAACCTTCACTCCCTGCCACATAAAGATAAGCGTACTCATCGTTCCCCTTCATCAACTTCTTGACATCACCATCCTGTCCTAATGGTAACAACTCTAATCGATTACACTTCAAACTATACCACATATGCCAATCCCTTATACCCTCTCCCATTGCCTCCTCCACTATTCGCAACACTTCAAGCACACCCATGTTCTCCTTCACCCACACACAGTCTTTCCTCTCCTCTGGTAACATAACTTTCCCCCCAGACCTTCCTCTAACAACCCTCCCCAACATATATACAACATCATCTCCCCGTCACAACACCTCCTCCGACGGCATTTTGTCCTTCCATTGTGGTGCACACTAACAATCACTTGCAAATACACACACGCTTGTCAGCACCAATTTCATGCACTAGACATATACCACCTTTAAATTCTAACATATCTTATCATAACTTCACATTGCGCACTCACATAGGTTACAACATATTCATTACCAAACTCAAGTCACCATTGCAACTAGCACATAATACTGTCTTCCCTAACTATGTCCTGTGAAGAGTTCATTATCCATTATTACCCACCCAACAGGTACCCCAGGTTATTCATCACCCATACCCGGGTTATCCACTATTATAGCCTCGTTTATTCAGTACACACTTACAGGTCACCCAATGCAACTGAAGATAGGCACCATCATCCACTGAACTACACCTGTACACATCAATTACAGGCATTCTACACATCTACTAGTAGAGACCATCACTCGGAACACGTTCATCCACACCTTCTCAAGTGGTTAACCCAGGTTAGCCAATACGTATTACTGGGTTAACTAGTCTTACTGGATTATTCATTACACATTTTCGGGCTAACCACTTTTTTCATAAACAGCCTTTAACTACCCCTACTGTAATTGTTATCCCGGGTTATTCAACAGACATATCCAGCATAACCAGCACACAGAAGCAAATGCGTACCAAACAAGTACTGTTCGATCACATGTATCACACATTCAGCACCACAAGCACACAACAATTGCATACATCAATTTAATCCAAGCCCAAACTACCCACATGTATACTATCTCCATTTCCCCAACCCCAACACCCAACCCCTAATCCTTCATCAATAGTAAGCAACAGTACCCTCCCCCCCAAATCTCCACCTCCCCAATTCGAAGTTGAAATTGAAATACACATTAACACAACTAATTAACTCACTTACCTATGTACAATACAAATAAAAAGTCTTCCACAGCTCACCACCCACACAACATGCACAGTGCTCAATGCCCTCAACCCCTTCACTCTCTTTTGATCCTTAACAAAAATGACATCTTCTATATACCAACACAAGCTCCCTTCCCCACCTTCCATTTACAGCCCACCCACACCCACCTCTTCCTCTGCCATTATTAACTTGTACAAGCTCAAAATATGGGTGAGTCTCCTTTGTGGGAGTCTTCTTTCGCAAGTATCAAACCCCAGCTCTTTCTTCACCTGACTTTCCCCCAATTTTGCAAAGAGTTCATTAAGGGTAGTTAAGTCTTTGCAGGCAGACAAGAAATTACAGCCTCAAAAGTTGTTTCAAACCAAAACAACACCTCTAAGCAAGACAGCCACAACAGAAAAGTGTTAATTTGAAGAACACCATTTGGTAAATTTTTTAAAAATGAAAATTTGGTGAGAAAATTTTTTTTATATTATTATGTTTTAAAATTAAAAAAAAACTATGATTTAATAGTGAAAATACATTACAACTTATAACTTATGCAAAATTATTTTTTATTCAAAATGTTAACAATTATGAAATTATATATGTACTTATGTAAAATTATTTTTTTATTCAAAATGTTTACAATTATAAAATTATATATGTGTCTCATGCATATATGTAGATGTGGTTAATCCAATTAGGATGTCATTTCATACGTGTGGTGTAGCCAACAAAAATTTGAACTGATCAATTGATAATTAATCATATTCGTTGAAAACATGGTGATTTTAAATCATAAAATGATACATTATTCTTTCAATTTATCACATGATAGAATAATTTTTGAAGTCCAAAAAGAAGTTTCTTGTGACAATATATGTTATAATTTTACCATTTAAAAGCACTAAATTTTCAATAATTTCAATAAATTAACAACTCTGTTGAAAGTCTAAAAGCTGCTAAATCACCCTATAAAGGGATAAATAAGGTGATGATCAATGATGCAAATTAATCGAAATAAAGAGCGGAAAGATAAACGTAGACAAAACACAAGAACTTTTTAACGAGGTTAGCCTCAACCAGACTTAGTCCTCACCTAGAGTTCTCCAACTCTAGGATTAACTCAATTTTATTAGAAGAGATAGTTAAAACTCTAAAATACACCTTACTCTAAATTCCAAGTCACAAGTTGATATCTTCAACTATGCTTGGTAGAGTTGACCCTTCAACTCTATAATTTCACCTAATTACAACTTGAACAATATAAGTCAAATGTAATAGAAGCAAATTAAAGCTTAATGTATGCCAATAAGTGCTTGAGTAATGTATATGCCAATGAGTGCTTACTCTTCTTGTTGTCTTCGGCCGTTAACCAACTTCTATATTTATAACAAAGTGTCTTAGAGGAATCATAGGAAACTAGCCGTTAGACTCATCCACAATTTCAATTTCAGTTCAAGGCCTTAAACAACAGTTCAGGATCCTTGAAGATCACACAATTCCAGCAAGGAACACCTAAATGGCTATTTTTGGCTGATTTGAGATTCTGTCCAACGGTCACTCTATTCCTGGCTGATTAAGGATCTTCTTGAGATGATTTACAGCTCCTTCCATGATCAAAGTAAATATCAAGTATTTGAAAATTGAAATCTTGTTGAGGAAAGTCAAATATTTGCTAAATGAAGTTTAAACACTAATTATTATGTTTATAATCCATCTGTACTATAGTGATGGTTCTCCTTGTAATGATAAATGGCCTACTTAACTCAGTGGTTAGAGTATTGCTTTCATACGACAGTAGTCATTGGTTCAAATCCAATCATAGGTACATTGGGTGGGGTCAAACTTACTATACATCGTCGACTCCGGTATATAATAAGTTTCTCTACTCACCCTCCGATTATTAAGACTATATATAATCGACTATTTTTTATTTTTATTTGATTTTGTTGATTGAATCAAATGCACATAAAAATATGATATCTTCTCTATATAGATTTTATAGATAAAAAGTGTATAAACAAAACTTCTTTTGATTATTTGGACGCACCAACTAGTTACCAAATCGTATTGGTAGCCTCTACTTGTGTCTTGGTTCGTCTGAGAGGTAGATTTGCTTCAGTTATTTGTCTCTTTCCTTCAGCTTTCCTCAAAATAGCTTCTGCTTTTTCAAGAGTTTGCTGGGCTTCTTATGGATCAATCTCACTATCCCTAATAAAATGTGATATCTTATCTCATAATATCATAATCAAATTTGAATTACAAAATATAATATATCATAAAGATCATAGTCAAATTTGACTACTAAACTGTTTCCAAGATATTATGACACCTTTTGTAAAATCAATTAACCCATACGAACATGCCGATATCCATTTCAAAAACATAGCACATTTAAACAATAGTAATTCTAAGGTAGATCCAATTATAATATAATAAACATACGAATGGACCAACTCATTTTTGTCTTTCATTAAAATATATTCATAAAATATATTGTAAGCTTAAGAAAGCCAACAATCTCCCCCTTTTTTATGAAAGATAAAACCCAGTAAGAATAACATATCAATATAATTTTCAATGACACACCATAAAATCTTACTAAATACTTCTCCCCCTTTTCATATTTCATCAAAAAGGTAAACCTAGAAGGAGAAAGAAAAATTAAAGCATGTAAAAATTATGGTAAACACATATAGCTATCTCTTAATAAATCAATGATATATAAATATGCTCTCCCTCAATCTATGACACTCATAAAAAAATATAAGGGATTATACACTAACATTTTGATCAAATCATATGTTCTAACATGCATGCTTTGACTTGATATTCTCATAAGCATTGCGAGTGATCAACATATTTATACAACAATTCTCCTCCTTCAAGAATAAATCAAGGTTATTGAAAAATCATCGAGTGATATAATTTTTTCCTTATAGAAACAAACAATATCATTTATGCAAGTATTAGGAAGCATAATAACTATGGACAAAAGTATTGAGATCATATGTGCATAATTATATATCATAGTAGCATAAGATATGATAATATATTAATCATGCTTACCTTCTGAAGATAATTTAGCAAAATAAAATTCAAAAATTTGAAAGATTTCAATACTTCTCAATTAAGAAGTAAAGAGAACATCATATTTCATTTAGTAAGAATCTAGATATTACCATTATTTGTGAATATTCAAGCCCTTAAGCTTTAGTTATTTACATCAGGCAGCAACATCCCATCCTTTGTCACATTTTTAAGGCCTTAAAGTGTATTTCAAGGTCTTGAAAACTGGACAGTCAACAACTTATCCATGACTTTGACTTGTACAAATTCAAGAAACCTATCAGTACTAAGAGAGGATTTTTCTTCAACTCACATTAGGTGGTTCTATGCCTTTTGGTACACAAACTTGAACTAACCTAGGGCTAGATTTTCTGAAAGGGCATGACTAAGACATATGATCATTCTTTAAGCAATAATTGCATTCAATGTGAGATTTATTTTGGGAGGTCGATTGAGCAAAGAAGTTCTTATAAACCTTCTTTTTGTAAAAGACATTATACCCAATTCCTTCTTTATTGAATGACATCTTTTGAGAGTCTATTAATTTGTCCAAATTTTCTTGCCCTCTGAAAACTTTAAAACCAATTTTTCAAAACCTTCACGTTTAGATTGGACTTCTTGCTTTTTGTTTCAAGAGTATCAATCTTCATATGAAGTTCATCATTTGATTTTTGTAAAGCCTCCTTTTTAAATGATAAGTTTCAAATGACTTTCTTTTAAAGACTTTATTTTGGACAAATATATTTGCTCACATTCAATGCAATTAACCAAGGTTTGGGCTAATTCATCTTTAGTATATTCAAGGAAGTCAGAGTAATCTACCTCATCCGAGCTTTCATGCTCGGTTTCTTCTTCTTGGGCTTAGTCTTCATTTACTATAAAGCAAAGATTTGCTGCTTGTTCTTCTTCACCCTTACTATCACTTGAGTCGCTATCACTCCATGCTGCTATATATCATTGCTCTCTTGAATTCATTCTTGGCCTTTTGCTTATGTTTTTTAGCTTTCATTTGCAAGACTTGACGATCTTTTGCAACATGACCTAGCAAACCACAACCACAGTAAGGACCAAGATTAGATTCATTTTTGTTGTTTAAAAGTTTGTTACCTTTTGAAGATTTCTCATTCTTTTTCAAGGAAGATCCCCCTTTTGTAGAACTTCTTGGGATCAAACTTTTTTGACTTGAAAATCTTCTTTAGTCCTCTTGCGATCATCGCCATGGAGTCTTCATCTTCTTTACTAGATTTATCTTCTTAAGAGTAGTGCTCAAGTTTTAAAGGCAACTCCCTTCTGTGTTTGAGTCTCTTTTCTTCTTCATCTTCTTTAAGATGAATTTCATGCATGAGAAGTTTTCTGAGCAGATCATCCAAGGCTGGTGTCTTAAGGTTTTGCGCTTCTTCAATTGCAGTGACGTTGAGACCCCATTTGTTTTTGGGAAGACATCGAAAGATTTTTCTAACCATTTCCTCATTTATGTAGGTCTTGCCAAGCGATTTGAGGTTGTTGGTTATGTCGGTGAATCTTGTGAACATCTCCTTGATAGTTTCGTTGGGTTGCATTTTGAATAATTCATATTAATGGACAAACATATTGATCTTTGTTTCTCTTACTTGACTCGTCCTTTCATATGTTACCACTAGCTTGTCCTAAATTTCTTCAGTTGATCCACATACATAAATATAATTGTACTCATTAGCATCTAATCCACAGTATAAGATATGCATAGCCTTACAATTTTTTGAAAGCCTTGCAAAGTCTTCTTGGGTATATTGATCTTCGGTTTTTACGACAGTCTTTCCATGGATCGTAGTCTCTGGAACACATGGACCTTTAGTCACGATGTTCCACAATTCATAATCTTCAGTATTGATGAACATCTACGTCAAATTTTTTCAATACAAAAAGTTAGTGTCTCTAAACAAGGGTGGTCTAGTAGTGGAGCAACCTTGATCATAGTAGCCTTCTCCAGGCGGCCATGATCGTCGCTTACTTAACGGTTAAGTCAAGGTGTAGTAGGTCTAGCTCTGATAACAATTGAAAGCCTAAAAGCTACTAAATCACCCTAGAAGGGGTGAATAGGTGGTGATCAACATCATAAATTAATCGAAAGAAAGAGCAGAACGATAAACGTAGACAAAACACAAGAACGTTTTAACAAGGTTAGTCTCAACCAGGCTTAGTCCCCCCCTAGAGTTACATAACTCTAAGATTAACCTAATTTTATTGGGAGGGATAGTTACAACTCTAGAATACACCTTACTCTAAGTTCCAAGTCACAAGTTGGTACCTTCAAATAGGCTTGGTAGAGTTGACCCTTCAACTCTATAATCCCATCCAATTACAACTTGAACAATATAAGTCAAATGTAATAGAAGCAAATTAAAGCTTAATGTATGCCAATAAGTGCTTGAAGCTCAATGCATACAAATGAGTGCTTGAGTAATATGCATGCCAATGATTACTTGCTCTTCTTGTTGTCTTCAGCTTTCAACCAGCTTCTATATTTATAGCAAAGTCTTGGAGAAATCGTACGAAACCCGTCGTTAGACTCATCCACAATTTCAGATTTCAAGGCCTTAAACAACAGTTCAGGGGCCTTCAAAATCACACAATTCCAACAAGGAACGCCTAAATGGCTATATTTGGCTGATTTGAAATTCTATCCAACGGTTACTCTATTTTTGGCTGATTAAGGATCTTCTTGAGATGATTTACAATTCCTTCCATGATCAAAGCGAATATCAAGTATTTGAAAATTGAAATCATATTGAGGAAAGTTAAATATTTGCTGAATGAAGATCCCTAATAAAATGGGGTATCTTATCTCATAATATCATAATCAAATTTGAATTATAAAATATAAAATCATAAAGATCACATAGTTAAATTTGACTGCTAAACTGTTTTCAAGATATTATGACACCTTACTTAAAATCAATTAACCCATACGAACATGCCAATATCCATTTCAAAAACATAGCACATTTAAACAATAGTAATTCTAAGGTAAATCCAATTATAATTTAATAAACGTACTAATGGACCAACTCCTTTTTGTCTTTTATCAAAACATATTCATAAAATACATTGTAAGCTCAAGAAAGCTAACATCTGTTTTTGTATTCTTCAGTTACAAAAGAATACAAATGATATCATAATCAAATTAACTCTATCAATGACAACACACACACACACATGTACACTATTAAACCACATCCTCATTCCGACAAATTTTTCGACTGAACTTCCAACGATCGACTTCCGTTGGAATAGAGCTCGTCGAGAAAGTGTTCTGATGGACTGACACATTCCAATGGAAAAAAACTTTTCGCCGGAATGCCGTCGGATAACAAAAAAAGAATAAATTCACAATTTCTCCCATTAAAAAATTTAAAAGAATGGATTCCGTTGGATAACCAAAGAAATTTTGTTGGAATCTGTTGTAATCTGTCTGAGTCCAACAGAAAATATATATATTTTTTACATGCAGTGTCAAAACTAAATTATCTAGTTAAAAAATCAACAAAATCTGAAACTGCCATCTTTACAACAACCACCATACATGGCAGCAACCACTACACATAGTTAATTTCATTTAAACACCACAAATGGACAAGACCAGCACAATTACACCAAAGTTTTAGTTCAAACTCAGAAAAACACAACTATAAAGTTTACCAATTCCAAACCACTGTAATACAACATAGCAATCACGACATGTTCAAAGTTCTAATAGTTGAATATAGTTAGTGTTAGGCGATAATTTGTCGCATTTTACATGCCCTTTTCACCTAATCCTAGCTCGTATAATAACGTAATCTTTAGAGTTTTTCTTGTTTTATTAAGTATTTTTTGAGATTTTTACTTGTTTTGTTTATTCTTGCAGGTAATAAGTTGAACCAAGCAAATATCGCGAAAAAGGGCGGAAAAGGATCAAAACAGGCGAAAAGACGGAAAAACGGGAGCCAGCCGGGGCAGCCGACCAGCAAGGTGGCACGGCCACCCCGTGCCACATGGCACGGTGCAGCCGTGCCACCTAGGCACGGTCGTGCCCCTTGTTTCCTTCGGTTCTTCGCGGCCCGCCTTGTCTTCTATTTAATCCTCCTTTCTCGACCTTGTTCGGGGGCTTCTTCTTCTATTTTTTCTAGGTTAGTTTAGATTAGATTGTAGCCAATAAAAACCCCTTTGAGGGGACTAGATTAAGATTTAGTTGTATTGATTTGGGATTGACGCTTGGGGATTTCCACTTCACTCATTCAATTCAAGCATAAGTCTTCTTCTTCCTCTCTTATTATTTCAATTTTGTTATTGTTTGTTCTTGTTTAATCTTATTAGTTTAGATTGTATTAGTTTAAGTGTTTAGTTTTGATTGTTAATTCATGTTTTATTTGATTGTTGGATTTCATTCTCTTTCCTTCAGTTCATGTTTATTACGTCCTTCGTTAGTTTAGGTTTAGGTTTAGGTTTTTGTGTTTTGTTAATGATTAGTTGTTAGAATTTGTTGGCTTGGGTTGTGATTAGCCTTTTGATGGCTAACTAATCTTGTATTTGGCCTAACCATACCCAATCTATGCTTAGAACCTAGAGTTTTCCTTCATGCCCGCCAAGTGTTCGATGAAATGCCTGAGAGGGTTTTCATCCATATTTTTAGGCGATTGACTTATGCTGAGAGGTGAGGTCAATTTGCTAGTGTGGGAGAGGGAATAGCCGAATTTGGGACACAAAAGTAGTATCCGAATCGAGTTAGGTCCGGGGTTGCTAGTTTTGTGGTCTAATTCGACTAACCCCCCGAAAGTATTTGGTTACGCGAGTTAGACTAGCTCATGACCCTTGAGAGAGGGCTTGGGTGGCCTTTGATGGTGCAACCGACCATCTCTAGTTCGTAGTATGGTTTGGGTAGGTTAGGACTTGTCATGGTTAGTTGGTTCATCCATTGGTAAAATCACAACTCCAAGTCGCTTGTTTCTGTGTTTGTAGCGTAGTTTAGCTCCCCACTCCTTCACCCTTCGATCCTGCCTAACTTGAGACTCTCTAGTGAACTCTGGTAGTTGGAAACACAATTCCCTGCGGACGACACCCCAAGTACTCAACGATACACCTTGCACTTGGGGTTTATAAATATTAAAACTTTTTCCGCAACAAGTTTTTGACGCCGTTGCCGGGGAATTGGCATTTTCCAATATTAGAGCTTACTTAGGCATTCGAGACTAGGCTTTTATTTTGGGAAAAAAAAAATTTCAAAAAAAAAAAATTCCAATGGCAATTTTCTATTTTCCCCAATGTGAGCAAGAATTATTTTACCGTTATTAGGATCGTTTACATGCTTATCTTGCTCAGTGTGCTTCTTGTGGATGTTCATGTGGGAAATGGGAATTATTGCATGTTGTCGATGAGGGTGTGAATTGTGAGACCCGTGCTCTTTTTTAGCATTGGGATTTTTATGCTAGAAATGTTGAAGAAGCATGGGATTTTCTTAATTGGCTGGCTCAGGATGCTTATGAATTTGATATTAGCTGTGCTAATTCTTACAACCCAGTCCCTTGCATCCCTGATTTTGCCCCTCCTTTATGTGAAACTTGCCATTGTTCTGATCATGACAACACTTCTTGTCCTTATTATATTTCTGATGATAGCCTTGCTAGAATTAGTAGTATGATAGAGACAATGAAAAAGCAACAAGATGAGTTTGAAAATAAAATGCGGGAGTTTGACCTATCACATAAGGCCGACCTTAGGTTTAGTTCTCCTAAACGTGATGTTTGTTTGTGTGATGATGGTGCGTCTTTTACTCCCCTAGAATCCGGACTAGAGGCAGTACTTGACCCTTCCCTAACTGCTCCATCCCTTGTTACTCCACCCTCACCCAGTGCCCTTAGGGACAACACTACGTTTAACATGACCTTGCCTGATCCACCTTTCCCTTTAACTCAGTCGACGGAGTTCGAGGTAGGTGAGACCTTTACTGTTAACGCGAGTGTTGATGAGGATGATGTTCGTTATGATTCAGACAATGATCTTATTGAGGTGCATGATTCTGATGCGGCTCCTGTAGGGAGGTCTTATGGGGATGTTGTGATTACTATGCCAGCTAGTCATAACCTTGTTGAGAATGTATCTCCTGCCCACCTTGATACACCCCATGTTCCCCCTTCAGGTTCACCACCCTCCTCTTCCCCTGAGCACCATAATTTATCACTCGTTGCATGTCATGATATGCTTGCGGGGAATGAGATAGACTATATGGACTCCCTAGGTACCTTCAGAGGGTATGACCCCTCCCTTGATCCTTATAGCTTGTACCTAGGGAGTATGCCTGCGAAAATCATGTTAACCACTGCATTTGATTTCTTTACTGATTTTTCAAAGGCATTCAATACATTTAGGAGAGCACTTACTATTATTTCTGCATTCCTGTTTAAGTACTCTTACTTACACTCATCTGAGTTGCAGGCTCAGGTGTTTGATAAACTTCTGCGAGCGTTGACAGCATCTGTGTTGGCGATGCTCGTCCTGAACGCCGCCGAGGAGTGGCTGATGCTCCTCGCGCTTCCCCAACCTCGTCTTAGCGAGGTGTAGTTCGGGTACATTCAGTACCCGACCTGGTATAATCGTTCTCACTCTTCTCTTCCCCCCTTCTTTTTATTTTTCTTTTCTTTCTTTTTGTTTTTGTTTAGTTGTGAATATTAGGATTGTGTTTTTGTTGGTGATCATCTTGTGGTGAAATTGTTGCTGAGCCGTTGTTGGCTATGATCACCATTTTTGTGTTTTTGTGAATTTTTTTTTGTGTTGTGATTGGTGGTGTTGTTGGATTGGTCCATATTTGTTTTTGGTGGTGTCAGTTTGTATATATGTGTGATCGTGTTGTTGTTTTGGGTGAGATTGTGTTTTTGGGAGAGTGTGTTAGCTTGTATATATTTTTGTCGTCTTTTGTTTTTCTTGTGTTTGATTTTGTTTTCTTTATTTTTGTGTGTTAGTGATGACTCACGGCTCCCAGTGAGGACATTGTGAGATTTAGGTGTGGGGGTGGGGTCATCTCCCATTTTTCTTCTTATTTTTGTGAAAATTTTTCGATCTCCCATTTTTCTTCTTATTTTTGTGAAATTTTTTCATTTTTGTGTAAATTTTTCTTTTCTTTTTGCATTTAAGGGAGTTTTGTACTATTTTGATCAGCCTTGATCCCTGATACCTTGACTATTAGCTCGTATATAAGTATAATGTGCATGATAGGTGTTCATCCCCAATCTGTCGTTTTAGACCTCAGTTCTAACCCCAACGGTCCATCGTAATTTTGCAATCCAGTCCTGAATTCATGTATTGTCATCATCCTGAATTCTTAGTCTTCCACGATCGACTTTCCCATTGTCCACTGCACAGTTTCCTTTATATGTGCTAGCACCCCCTTTTTTCCAAAACAAAAGCAAAAACAAACAAATTCAAGCGCTACTGGGTGTATCCCTTTGAGGCGTGGCATGAGGTTGTATTGAAAATAATAGTGGAAAGAAAAAAAGTGGGGAAGAAAAGAGTTAGAAATGACAAGCACCCCTTTGAGGCATGCGCTACTGGGTGTTACCCTTTGAGGCAATACTGCTACTGGGGAAGCTTGCTTTCCATGCTAGCCATTCGAAAAGGTAGCTTGTGTCAGTTGCGTGGGATTGAGTTTGATTTTGGTAGGCTTAATTTTAGGGTGATGATACACTTGCACACAGGCACCAGGATGGATTCATTATTTTCATGCATCATGGGGTGAAAAGCTAATGTCTGAATGCCCTTCTTTGGGATGATGTGTCCTGAAATGCATATAATGCTTGTGTACAGACTGATACTTGAGTTACTAGGGGGTTTTGGTTGATCCGAACGTGTACAGTTCACCCTGATGTTTATATTGTGTTTTATCATTTTTATTTTTCAATTTTTGTTTTTCTTTTCTTTGTTTTTTCTTTTTGAGATTTTGTGGGTATATCTTCTGCAAACCCTCACGAGACCTCGCTCGTCCACTTGGGGGAACCAAGAGATTTAAAGGGCTTGTTGCATACGCTAAATGCAATCGCGATTCCTGCGAAAGTGAGTTAGGTTCTTAAGTTCGTTTTTCTTTTATTTTGCTCGAGGACGAGCAAAAGATAGGTGTGGGGGTATTTGTTAGTCGATAATTTGTCGCATTTTACATGCCCTTTTCACCTAATCCTAGCTCGTATAATAACGTAATCTTTAGAGTTTTTCTTGTTTTATTAAGTATTTTTTGAGATTTTTACTTGTTTTGTTTATTCTTGCAGGTAATAAGTTGAACCAAGCAATATCGCGAAAAAGGGCGGAAAAGGATCAAAACATGCGAAAAGACGGAAAAACGGGAGCCAGCTGGGGCAGCCGACCAGCAAGGTGGCACGGTGCAGCCGTGCCACCTAGGCACGGTCGTGCCCCTTGTTTCCTTCGGTTCTTCGCGGCCCGCCTTGTCTTCTATTTAATCCTCCTTTCTCGACCTTGTTCGGGGGGCTTCTTCTTCTATTTTTCTAGGTTAGTTTAGATTAGATTGTAGCCAATAAAAACCCCTTTGAGGGGACTAGATTAAGATTTAGTTGTATTGATTTGGGATTGACGCTTGGGGATTTCCACTTCACTCATTCAATTCAAGCATAAGTCTTCTTCTTCCTCTCTTATTATTTCAATTTTGTTATTGTTTGTTCTTGTTTAATCTTATTAGTTTAGATTGTATTAGTTTAAGTGTTTAGTTTTGATTGTTAATTCATGTTTTATTTGATTGTTGGATTTCATTCTCTTTCCTTCAGTTCATGTTTATTACGTCCTTCGTTAGTTTAGGTTTAGGTTTAGGTTTTTGTGTTTTGTTAATGATTAGTTGTTAGAATTTGTTGGCTTGGGTTGTGATTAGCCTTTTGATGGCTAACTAATCTTGTATTTGGCCTAACCATACCCAATCTATGCTTAGAACCTAGAGTTTTCCTTCATGCCCGCCAAGTGTTCGATGAAATGCCTGAGAGGGTTTTCATCCATATTTTTAGGCGATTGACTTATGCTGAGAGGTGAGGTCAATTTGCTAGTGTGGGAGAGGGAATAGCCGAGTTTGGGACACAAAAGTAGTATCCGAATCGAGTTAGGTTCGGGGTTGCTAGTTTTGTGTTCTAATTCGACTAACCCCACGAAAGTAGGTGGTTACGCGAGTTAGACTAGCTCATGACCCTTGAGAGAGGGCTTGGATGGCCTTTGATGGTGCAACCGACCATCTCTAGTTCGTAGTGTGGTTTGGGTAGGTTAGGACTCGTCTTAGTTAGTTGGTTCATCCATTGGTAAAATCACAACTTCAAGTCGCTTGTTTCTGTGTTTGTAGCGTAGTTTAGCTCCCCACTCCTTCACCTTTCGATCCTGCCTAGCTTGAGATGCTATAGTGAACTCTGGTAGTTGGAAACGCAATTCCCTGCGGACGACACCCCAAGTACTCAACGATACACCTTGCACTTGGGGTTTATAAATATTAAAACTTTTTCCGCAACAGTTAGAGTCCCGATCATACCAAAGATTCTCGCCACCTAAATCAGACCCATTGTCATCATCATCATCATCACCATCACCATCACTATCATCATCATCATCATCATCATCATCATAGCATTCGGGTTGAGGAGAGGGAGGAATAGAGGGGGGCATAAGGAACAGAGCGACTGTGTTGTTGAGGACGGGAAGAAGGGGGCAGGTAAGATCTAGAGCTAGACCTAGATACTTGTTGAGATCTGATGAACTCATTTAGTGTGTTTTGCTCCCCACTAAGTTGTTCACTCAACATCATGACTTTATCTTCCAAATGGCGGCTTCTCTCTTCTATTCTACAGTTTTTCTCCGCCATTATACTTAGTTCATTGTTTAATAAAGTGGTCGTCGCTCGCACATCAGTCTTCTGATTTTCACTACTCTTAGATGTTGCTGTGGACTTGAACACATGCCTCAGTTTCACCCCCTCCTAAACTTAGCCTATAGACACGACCCTTTCTTGTTTAAATTTTCTTGAACCCAAAGTTTTGTTTCAGATAAAATTTTAGATAGATCGAAGTCAGAAACTATTGAAGATTGGGAGTTTCTAATTTGTTGCCATTTCTATTGATGCTCCGTTTACAAAAGAATATTGAAAATATTACATGTTAAAAGTATAGCATGAAAATCGTGAAAATAGGATGATTTTTAAACACTAAAAAGTAAAGGTAATATGTATATATTTTTTTTAAATTTCTTATCAACCCATGTGTTGTCGTTGTCATGTTGATGCGCGTCTTTAAAAAGTTCTATCACAGTTGGTTCCCTACTAAGCTTCTAGGCCTTTATATTAAGCAAATAAGTTGAAATAGAGGAGAATTCTCAATATTTGTAAAAACTATAGAAATAACCAAATACAAAAATTAATTAACTACTTGACAAATGTCTCTTTTGCTCACTAAATGGGATCGAAGCACAGGTATGCGAAGAAGGACCTAAGCCATCTTGGTCACTTTTCGATTCTTCTTCGCTTGAGCACTCATCTTGAGAAATTTTTAAGAAGCTCAATATTCTTTAAGTGACTTCTGATAAGTGCTATCAATTAACTAAATCGGCATCTGGTTCTTCTTTCTTAACTCCCCAAATGTATCCTTCAATCTATTAGCCCCTTTGTCCTCAAAATTTTTCCTAATCTAATAGTCATGCTCCTGAGCCTAATAGAAATCCTTCTATATAATAAAAAGCATCATCTCATATATAATGTTATGATGAGGAATATATTTATTGTTATACCAAATTTAGTAATTTATCTTACCTTGAACTCAACAAGCCACAAATCCCTATGTGATTTATGAACTTTACCTCACAATGGCCAAGACTCGCTTAAAATATCTTCATAATTTCAAACACCACATCATAGGGATAGAAGTTTGCAAATAACAAACATACAGTTAGAAAATCAATGAATGAATGAAAAGGAGTGGGAAGAAATGGGAAAGAATGAAATGGAATGGGAAGAAATAGAATTAGAGTAGGAGAAATATGGCATTATTGATATCAATGTGTGGGAAGGACTGGGATAGAGTAGAAAGAAGTAGAAATGAGCGAGAAAGACTGAGAAAGAGTGAAAAAGACTGATATTTATCTTTAAAGAGTGGGAATGAATGGAATGGAATGTGAATAGAAAGAGCGAGAAGGACTGGAATGGAATGGGGAGCCAACATTTACACACAAAAAGAACAGGCTGTTTGGGTTTCGTTACTGGAATTGGTCAAATAGTTTGGGTTCTAGTTCCCAGAAATTAATTTTCATTCCCAAAGTAATACTTGAAATGGGAATTAGGAACCTGACGTTTTAGCATATAATTTGATTGTATTAGCAAGAACTATTTTTGAGTTCTTATCATGAATTTAGGTACATTATGAATTAGATTACTAATAATTAACACAAATTGTCTAACTTTCATACCTATAATTAAGTTTGTTAGAGTACCCATCTTTTTATTCTTGTAGGATAGTAAGATTATAATTTTCCACCCAAGTTTTGGATTGGAGCATATCAAGCAAGCCCCCCAAAAAAAAGGAAAAAAAATAGAATAAATTTGTTAGAAAATTTCAAATATAGGTGTAGGGATATTGAAACAAAATGGTTCGGTTTCGATTCTGATTTCTTGCTTTTGGGAATGTGTCCTATTGGTTCCAATTCCCAAAACTTAGAAATTGGCTTGACTCAAGGTGATTCCAGTGGCCAAATTTTTGGGTTTGTAACTGGAATTAGTTACCCATATAGGAAACCATATAATTTCCTACATCTGAGATTCGCCAGTCTTGCCCAGACTTAGCCTAGTTGTTTTCAAAATTCTAAAAAAGAGAATCTTAATTAGCAAATGCTCCAAATGAACAGCCGTTCTTGACGGGCTCTGATGGTCCTTGTATGATCATCCGATCGAGTCAAGCCACATTCCGAATCCGATTGGATTGTGGGTTGGATAGCTTCAAATATTCAGATCAAAATTGATTAATCTCATTTTGAATATCGGTTCAGATATTGAACTATATATATAGACTAGCTCATAGACTTTGAATTTGAATCTTTATTTAGGGTGTGTTTGGTAGGGGGAAAATCATCTTCTCGGAAAATGATTTTTTCATTTTACGCTGTTTGGTAAAAGGCAGAGAGAAAAATCATTTTCAGGGGAAAATCATTTTATCCCGTGGAAGAAAATTGTTTTCCTTTGAAAAAGTAGGAAAAATCATTTTTCAGCTCTCTGATATTTCAGTTTCATGCCCGATTTTCGTTCTCTTTCTTTGCTTCTCCTTTATCTCATTCTCTGCTTCCCTCTTACCTCTCGCATTTTCAGAATAGCCATGACTTAGGGTTGAGTTTGCTCTCTCTCTCTCTCTCTGAACCCCCTTTGTTTTCCTCCCCTTCTTTGGCTAAGGAAAAAAAATATTATTATGATTTTGTAAGGCCTGTTTGATGAATAAGTTGGCTGGTTATCTATTACCATAGCCCATTAGTAGCAAACAATTGAAATTTAGAAATGATTATCTTGGAAATGGTTTTTTATTCTATCAACCAGCAGAAAATGAAGTGCAAAGAAAATGATTTTCACCTCTACCACCAAACAGCCGAAAATGTAAGTGAAAAATCATTTTTCTTGAAAAAAACATTTTTCACAGAAAATAATTTTTTGAAAAAATAATTTTTTCCACTACCAAACACACCCTTAGTTTGCATAGGGCGGCCGAACCTTCCCTACAACTTTGACATTTTCGGATGTCACATTTATCGCACTGCTCTAAACGATGTCAGTGTAATGTTTAATTCACATTGAACCTCATATCCAACTAGGCTGGGGGCACGCTCTCCCTCCCCCGTCCCCCCCCCCCCCCCCCCCAAAAAAAGGGAAATGGGAAAAAGGATAGTTGTTTGTGTTCTCTTGCATCCACATCTGCAACGCAGGCGAACCTTAAATATCCAATCAATATACAAAAGCTCTTCGCAGAAAAAAGTGACCATGGATATAACTTTTTTTGTTAATCTTTATGTTTCTATCTTACGAAATCAAGCTATATTGACCTGTAAAAAGGGGTAGAACTTCCCATCAAGTATTTACTTCATTCATAAGATTCGAATATAAGACTTTCTTTTAAGTGTTAAACCACTTCAACTCATCTGTATCGGTTCCTACATTCTCAAAATAAGCTAAGAAAGTTGACAGGACCCCAAAAAAAAAAAAAAACAAAAACAAAAATGCAACTGGTATTCACTTATTATTCGAATAAAAGGTATGCAGGCATGTGTAAAGGTTATTAATCAGTAGGCTTGTGCAATCGTCATGTCTGTATTACTAGAGTTATGTTGTTGATTCCCTTTGATTTTGATAACATTTGCAGAAGGGAAAGGAGGTGGAGGCATAGGGGTTTTATAAGTTACCTTGGTGATATCTATTAATTGTTGATATTGTGATTTTGCTTGTGATTTTTTATGCTGATCTATACATGATTTAGCCCTTTGGTTGAAAATAATCAAAACAAAAAATCATAAGTGTGCAATATTATCTGTGTAATGACAAGAAAAACCGTAAAGATCAAGGTTCCAAATATACATAGCATTCTCTTCAAGCAAAGCTTAGGAATACATTGAATTGAACTGAATTGAAGGATTTTAAGAGTGGTAGCACGTCACTATGAATATAATTAAGACATTATGTGCCCACACATTTATTCTATCTATGCACCGTCACTACTTTAAATTCATTGAGCGTTGTCAATCCCTATCTTTCGGCAACTTATGATAATGACATATATGTACAACTTTTATTTTTCCGTACTATATTAATAATTTTTTGTTTTTACTTTATAAGTTTTTTCAACAATTAAGAATAGATCGGACAATAATTTATATTCAAGCAAAAAATAGTTCTACGAGCTAGTCAATCCAAACATTTGAATTCCTCTACTCACTTTAATTAATTTAAAATTAACTAGCCTTCAATATTATGTCGGCAACCAATCACAAAACCTTTGTAATTATATGGATATTTTTTCCTACCACCATCAAATGGGTAGGACAATAAGCAAAACAATACAATGTACAGTGAACGACAAAACCAATTGTAGAGGTTAACATAACGTTTCCAAAAACAGTAGACAACCAAGACCATTTTTCCCTGGGAAAGATCATCTAAAATTTTATATAAAAATTCTCTAAAATTCTTAGGGCTGGCAAACACTTAAAAAAATTAATTGACACTTTTAAAATTCCACTTCCCTCCCTCAAAAGAAGACAATTTATGAACTTGGTACTTAAGCTAGCTATACTACTTGATAGACTCCTACTTAGGCTGTTACCAAAGTTTGAATTGTCAACCTCACTAACCAATGAAACATAATTATGTTAATGCATACTTACGATTGGACGGTCCACAAAATTTCAAAGCATCCTAGCATTAACTCATAGATCAACTGCCAACAAACTCATCGCCCTCATCATTCATTTTTGACGTCTAAAATCTCTCTATATATAGAACCCCATTTCCAAAGACCCAAATCATCAAAACATTTTAATAACCCTAACCACGCTTTATACATTCTTCCTTTCTAGCTCTCGAATCATCTAGATACTTACCAACCCATAATGGCTAGCTCAGCTCTTTTTAAGGTAACTTGCGCGGTCTTCCTATGCATTGTGGTGGTTGCACCCCATGCAGAGGCGGCCATAAGCTGTGGGTTGGTGGCAAAGAGCATTGCGCCGTGCATTAATTACTTGAAGAGCGGGGGTGCACCAACACCTGCTTGTTGTGCCGGGGTTAAGCAGCTTGTCGGTCTGGCTACCACCGCACCTGATCGGCAAGCTGCTTGTGGCTGCCTCAAACAATCTGCTGGTTCTGTTCCAGGACTTAACTACGCAAATGCTGCTGCTCTCCCTGGCAAATGTGGGGCTAGCGTGCCCTACCCCATTAGCCCTAACACTGACTGCTCCAAGTATGACTAATTCTTCTCCCTTTTCTTAATTTAAAAAAAAAAAAACTAAATTTGCTCTTTGCTTCTGACAATAATTAATAAGAGGCGTGGCTACTATGAGTGCCCGAAAAGGGATGGTACTCGCTCAACCCTTTCAAGCAGAAGTTATTTTTTTACTATATAGTATTGCACAATGTGTAAATATAAGTCATTTTTTAACTTTTGTGTAGCCCTCAAAAGTACTAAATTTGGTTTATGCATGGTCTCTCTCGAAATGGACTGTGACTTCTCCTTATGATATATTAACCATTAGATAACCTGTATTCAATTTGGTTCAAATCTTAAATCATCCTAGATCTATATTCATGCTTCTTCCCTTCCAAAGCCAGTTGAGACTACATGAAAGACATAACGAACCAGAGTATCAGACAGTGATAATTCTATGTGAAATAAGAAGACAACTAATGAATTTGTTTAGTTGATGTTTGCTGTCATAATTCTGAATTTCTTCTTTCATCTTACTTTCTTTTTTCTTCCTTTGGTGCAGGGTGAACTAGATGGACGACTATATGACATATGAGAGAAAGCATGGAATAAATAATGAAATGAGTCATGATGGGACTTCATTATCCCCACCACTATATTATATTTTCTCTGCATGAACTTACGTAACCTTATGTTTCTTGCGTTTTCTGTTTTAAGATAATTATCTTTGTGCTGTAATATTTTCTTACGAGAATGGCATTACATATTATTTACTATCCAGTGTCTATGCATTTTGCTTTCTTTTCATGCAAAATTTTGGCACAACTACACTGGTATGGTAAAATTTAGGATTTCTCCAGCTAACTCAAGGGTTATCTTTGAGGATAGGACATTTAAACTTCAAAGTTCTCATTTCTATTTGAATGATTTGTGTGTCATAATTTAAAATAGAATATCAAACTAGCTAGACTAAATTATCCTATATAGTGCACTCAAACGTGTATTTATACTAGTTTACCATCCAAATGGAATAGATAACTATGGTGACGCGAATTAAATTACTGGTTTTTTATGTAGATACAGCATATGATGAGTTCTCCCTTTTTGAGAGATAGGACAAGAAGGAAGATAACATTGTCAGGAACGCATATGCTTGATATGTGAGAATTGTACCCGCTCTTTACCCTATCGTACATCAACTTTTTATCAAAAGTGTACCCATTAGTTGTTGGAGTGTGAAAATGGCATTCTCGCACATTGATAAAAAAGAAAAAATATAAAAGCGAGTATTATTTCATATTGATAAAATTAAAGGATTTAAGCATGTATATAAACTTATGAGTTTTTCCACACATTATCAATTGATCTTTGGGTGAAACCTTATTTGAACTTCTATGTATGACTCTTTGTTTATGGTGTAGTTGATATAAAAATTTTAATATAATATCAGAGTGGGTTGCTCGATCTTGATTTGCCATTGTTCTCATTTGATTAGAATTGTGTGCATGTGTTGGGCAAGTTGGAGTATGAAAGTGGTGTTGCCCACGTTCATAAAAATAAAAGAATATAAAAGTTGGTGTTGTCTCATGTTGATCATATTAGATTATAAGCGCACAAGGACACAAGAGAGGGTGAATTGTGTCTTCCAACTTTTTCATTTGTTTCAAAACACTCGTGAAAACTGTTTGGAGTGGTGTTTGGAGTGAGGCAAAATAAAACTGAATACGGAAATATGAAAGCAGACACACTATTTTTGCATGAAAAACCATCTCTGGCCCAATTGAGGTGTAAAAACCACGATCTATCTCAATAGAATTTCAGCAACACTTTTACTAACACGGGCCGAATTCGTTACACATGTAACTCATATATGACCACGTCACACACGTAACTTAGTCTCCCCCGAGGACCTCGTTACAAACACGTAACTAGCATCCACTTGAGAACTAGCCACACACCACGTCCAAAGTCTCCCGAGACTTGGACACACTCTAATTTCACTGATGACAGAGGAGAATAGAAAAACACCTGACGTTAAATGCTTCTAAACTAGTTGAATGTAAGGTACAATATAATCCCTATTATGCTAATATAGATGACTCAATTTAGCACACTTCTTAAAGGTTTTTCAATTAAAAAAATTTCTCACAGAAAACTCGATCTTACTTCTTGAAAAACCGTTGATGAAAACGTTCAGAGGCAAGAGATTATAAACCCACGGAATACTTGTGCCGCAAGTATATGGGAGGTTTTGGATTTTAGCAATAGCTCTCAAAAATAATCAGTATTCCAAATGGAATTGAATCTTTCAACATTATCTTTTTTGAAAATCATATCTTAGAGGCTAAGATAAAATCTTTTGATAGTAAAACAATATTATTCAGTGAAGGACTCTTTGTAAAACAAAATATTATCAGAAAATCAATCCCAAATATGTTAGGAATTTTGACAGTAGAAAAACACTTGAAAATCTTTGGGACAAGAGTTTTATACGTTGTCCTCAAAATACTGTGGACCTGATTGCTCAAACTGTTCTGAGCAGTGTTCTAAGTTAGCGCAAGAAATTTTTTCAAGGTGAGTGTTAAGTCAAGATCTTCTAATTTGCATATTAACAAGAATCTAGATGAATACAACCAGTAATTAACCCTAAGACTCTTGTGATCATTTGACCTCCTTGAAGTCGTGCATACATATTCACTTGGATGTTCCACGTTTCTTCGAACTGTTCTCTACGGTGTTTGCAACCTGTCTCAACACACAATTCTAGCACGCTACTCAAGCATAGTATGATAGCATATTGACTGGTGCATTTGGGTTGTTATCATCAAAATCTTACACATGATTGTTTCAACAAATTTTCCCTTTTTGATGATGACAAACCAAATGACCATCAAAGTGCGACAGAGTAAAGGGCAAGAATACTGGTGCCAAAATAGTAATTTATGGAGTCCAATGCACACACGAGATAAAGCAAGAGTAAGAATCAGCTTAAAACAGGCAAACCAATCAAAGCATGGTTATACTTATCTTCCCCCTTTTGACATCATCGAAAAGGTCGAGGGAACCATCTGCATAAATTCAGTAGGGATACACCCACCACCACGGGTAATGAGAAAAAATAACAGTGATACAAATCAAGTATATGGTACATAATGATGTTGGCCATCCCAGTCATGCACAAACACACAACAGCATTAGCAGGCAAAGGCATAGCATAAACCCAGCTAAAATCAGACATAACCATTGTCAATTACAAGCAAAATCAAGTTTATCTGAACAAAGAAGAAAACAGTGTTGTTGAAAACAAGACAAGAATCAGGGCTGAGAACAGGGGTGAATCAGGAAGAAGGAGAGCGACGAGCAAATTTGGCCGTAAGGGCAAAAAGAGCACGTAGAATATCCTCATGGCGCTGTGCATTCAAGGCCTTTTCTTTACTGAGTGCGTGCTTCACTTCAGCAATCTCCTCCTTCAGATGTAGCTGGTTCTGTACTAGTGCCTCAACTATAGATGTGCTAGAAGAGGCAGCCTCATCGGGAACATGACTAGAACTAGGGCCAAAGGGTGTTTTGGGTCCTTATTCTGACACTGTACCATCACTTTTCTTTACTGTGAACCCACACCCAAGCAAAGTGTTGCTCCCTATCCCATCTGTGACTTGAAATCCCACTCTTTTTTGCAAGAGAATTCCAAGTGTCTCAAAAACTGAAGTCAGAAGGAAGCTATAGCCTATATCATGACTCTTAGAGGTGTTTGCAATACGTGCAATATGACTAATCATGATGGCGGGTAGATTAATTTGCTTCCCCCGATCTAGTAGGTCTGTATAGCACATATCCATGGGGTCCGCAAGATTACATTCCTGACCCCGGGGAATCACATTCTTAATCACAAACCAGAACAATAGCATATGCAAAGGCATCATTTCCCCCTTTCGCACAAACCGGGGAGCAGTCAAATCAGGTTGTTGGGCTAGCTTTCGGGTCAATTCCAACAGTGGTTCATCACCTAGTACGCTCTTATCCTCACACACATACACATCAAACCCCTTGGATGGCACCCCAAGCCAATCTTCTAAGTTATCAGCATCGAAGCATAGCTCACGGCTATTAACTGAGCTTGTCACTATCCCACTAGTGACAATACAATTGCCATAGAATTCAGCCAATTCAGGTAGAGAACAGCCCCGTTTAGTATTTGTAAACAAATCTAACCAAGTCTGGGCCTTCAATTTTTCTAAGAACACACCCAGCCGCTGTTCCTGAAAGTATGATACCTTAATCATTTTTCCTCTAACTACAGTTTTCTTAAGAAAGTGTCTGTACCTTTCCCCCAGTGTCATGGTTTTTCTAGCTTTCTTTTTCTGTGGTTCATCACTTTCTTCACCCAGATCGAATGTCTGTTCTAAAGATCCCCATTTCAGGGCATGTTTCTTGGTGGAAACAGGTGTGGGAGGTGTTTTGGCTATTGGTTGGACAGGTGTTTTGAGGAGTGGTTTGATAGTTTGAAAAGTTGGTTTGGGTTTCCTTATAGACCTGTCAATCTTGTCCTCGGGTAGGCTCGGTGAGATGGCAGGACCTAAACTTCGAGTTCGAGGCCGCCATATAGATGTGGTGAGAGGCGCATTGGGTGTGGTTGTGGTCTTTATTCGGCGCTTGATAGCCGGTTTGATTGATGTTTGGTGGGTTGTTTTGACGGTTCCCTTGAACCGTATAAGGGGTTCATCCTCATCAACGTCACACACGGGAGCATCATTCAAGAAGGGCTTCTCAACCCAATCTTCAACAAACACAGGCTCCTCAATCTTTTCAGTTGATTTTGACTCAGTCACACCGGGTTCATATAATACCAATTCTCATCCCAAGACCGGTTTAATAGGGGTATATCATCAAGATTGACTCCTACTTGTCTCAAATCAATGCTTTTCAAGAACTGAAAGATGAAGAGAGAAATACCATAAGTAGGCATAGGGGTAGCTTCCACCGGTGATGTTGGTGGCGCCGTGAGTATGTCTAGTAATTTTTCTCCCCTTTTTCTTGATTCTTAGCCTGAATTGAGCTTGGGTGATGCGCCTTATGACCGGAGGATGCGCCGCTGCCATGGGTGCGTGCCATTGAAAGAGCTCGTAGAGGAAGAGGTTAGGGTTTAGTGAGTTTTAGGAAGAAGAGGAAGGTCGGGTTCTTGAGGGAAGGAGAGAAGGTGGTTTGATAAGATAAGGAAGGTTTAAAATGAATTGACCGAAAAATAAGTAAAGATCTGTAATGATCTTTTCGGCTGCCGGTTTTTGGAGAGAGAGAAGATTTTGCATGAAAGATATTATTACACCTTGGGAAAAGTTGCAGATTATAGATTAGGCATAATAAATCCAACTACCAATACACTTTAAATTATGGTAACTTGATTAGCACATGTTACAAACAATGGTCAGACCTATTCTTAGCACCTGTTCTGACTGCTATATGTTCGGTAACAAAGGACAATAAGGGCAATAATATTAGACCTTAACGACTGTCAGCATGTCACATTCCACACATATGCTAATAACAGCACAGAAAATTGAATGCATCCATTGAATCAATTTATTTGATCTCAAAATGTTACTAGTCAATCATTGGGAGTTGATGAAGTACTATCACGTTCTCTTAATCATACCTAATTCAAGTCTATTCCTCTCAAATTGTTTTCTACTCAGTGCCTTGGTAAAAATATCAGCAATTTATTTTTCAGTGGCACAAAAATTCATTGAAATCAAGCTCTTTTCTACATTGTCTCTTAAAAAGTGATGACGAACGTCAATATGCTTAGTCCTTTTATGTTGACACGGGTTCTTGGCAATGTTAATTGCACTTTTGTTATCACAGAATATGGGAATGCATCCCGTGTCAACACCAAAGTCCTTGAGTTGTTGCCGTATCCACAGCAATTGAGTACAACAAGCAGTAACCGCTACATACTCGGCTTTTGCTGTGGGCATGGCAACTGTGTGCTGTTTCTTTGTAGACCAAGAGACCAAACAGGGTCCAAGAAAAGTGGTCATACCTGAGGTGCTTTTTCTGTCAGTTAGAAATCCAGCATAATCAGCATCCGCATACCGAATGAGGTCAAAGTTGCATCCTCGTGGATACCATAGTGCTAAATCAGAGGTGTGTTTGAAATATCTAAAAATCCGTTCTGCAGCTTTCAAATGTGTTTCTTTTGGATTTGACTGAAAACGGACACACAAACCAACACTGAAAATAATGTCAGGTCTATTGGCGGTTAGGTATAGGAGTGACCCTATCATCCCCCTATATGATTTCTCATTAACTGAAGAACTTCCATCATCCATCACCAACCTAGTTGAAGGAGAGATGGGAGGGTCCATGGGCTTAGCCGATTCCATCCTAAACCGCTTAAGTAGTTCCTTGACATATTTTTGTTGATGTATCATAGTTCCGCTTGAGGTCTGCTTAATTTACAAGCCTAAGAAAAAATTAAGCTCGCCGATCATGCTCATCTCAAACTCACTCCCCATCAAATTTGAAAATTCATCACATAAATTGTAACGCCCCCAAAAAGCTAATGAAATGATTTACAAAAAATTGCAGCGGAAGACTTAACAAAAGAATACACTACTGTCGTCCTGATAAAGACAAGGCTCACTGAAATCATTTAATCTTACAACTCATATTCACAATCACAAAATATATTAACTGAAACACTTCAAGACCAAAGTCCATAATAGTTCAACTTCAATACTATCGATTTAACCATACCATGTGATAATTTACACTCCACACTATTCAAGTATATTAAATATAGATCCAACTTGACTCTGAGGTCGATTCAAATATACATGCCATGCTGAATCCACTGTGAACATCTGACGAGTCCCAAAAGGGCTTGCTAAATAGAGAAACATGTGATACTTCATCACCTAAAATAGAAAACATGAAAACAATTAGAAAGTATGAGCAAAAACTCAGTATATGCATTCCTGTATTGTAAAATGAGCATAGAAGCACTGTTGATGGGTACCCATCTTTGGAATTCATTTAGTTGGCAATAACAATGAAAATGAAAGTAATATGAAACTGAATTGCTCATTATTATCTGAATGTGAACCCCTTGCACTGATATGATCTATACATAGGTGTACACCTGCCAATCCGATCAAGAGTTGGCCTGAAGCCGCCCAGGTAAATGATGGGCTGATAACCTATAGATGATAACTGACGGGGTCACAAGTTAAATGATAAATCACTGTATAAACTGATTCATTGATAAACTCATTAAGAGTTGTAACTTGATAAACATGTTTTGTTTTCTAGAGATACAGGTAATTGATGTACTTTGAGTCTTTAAAAATGTCATCTGACTTGATACAAGTCAGCTGTTTCATAAATGTCATCTGAATTGATAAATATGTTCTGACTTGATAACACTTATACTTAATGGGGAACGATAATTAGGCCTCAACTCTGAAATAGGTTGTGTAATAGAAATTGAGTAAGTAAAAGTATGTGTCATAGAAATTGAGTAATTAAATGGTATATATAACGTGGGTACTTTAATATAACTTCAAAACTGAATTGATGAAAGCAATTAAATCCAATATAAAGTAAATAGAAGTAAAATAGGCCACAATGAGATAAATGAGATTACAAAGGAAAAGGCCTAAATGGTGACAATTGAGAGAGCGGTTGTGGCCTTTTCTAAAATAGGTTACTGATACGAGTTTAAGGCTTAATGATGTATAACTTGGTTCAAGATAACAGCGAGTACACTAGATTGGCTTGATGATAAATACATTTGATATATTCTGAAGTGAGTACGTAATAAAGGTTTAAGGCTAAGAGAGATATATCATGGTTCAAAATAGCATAAACTGCAATAACTTGGTCTGATAAATATGGTTTCTGAGTCACAACTCTCCCCACTTCTCATATTTTATTCATAAATCCATTAGATATAGAATTCCACCCCAAATGAATCATTGACCTCAATAGAAGCTATTAAGCTCACTAAATGTAGTATTTTCTTTGTAAAATTCATAAATGATTCAAGGCTCATAAACAAACTCCCAAATTACAATAACAACCTGATTTACACCCAAGCAGGTCAGTTCAATTCAAAAATTCAAAACTTTCATTCTAGGCGTCAAATGGAGACCTAAAATCCCAATATGAAAAGATTAAGAAATCCCCAAAAACTTTTATTGGCAACACAAAATATGATTCCTACAATAGAATTCCCGAAATGGGGCAAAAATACAAGTATGTCAATTTTGGTCTCATTTTGTGCATTTTTGGTAAAATGACCATAACGTTTTCCACAGACCTCGGATTAAGGCGATTCAAGAGGCATTTGAAAGATAACACACTGAGCTATCTACCCACCAAAAATCATCATTTTGCAATAGGCCAATCATTACCAGTTTAATTGTGAACGCTGCCTTATTTTGCTGAATTTTTCAGCCTCACTGTTTTGATTTTCCCCTCTGTTTTCATATAAATCCTCACTTAAAATCATTCAAAATCCCCAAAAACATCATCATAATCATCAATAAAACTAAAGATTATAAAATGAAATACAAATCAATCCATAAAGATGGTTTTAAACATGATCATCCCTAGCATGATTCAAGCTCAACTTCACCATGATCAATACCAAAATAACTCTTATTTCTTATCAAAACATCATGATCAATGATCACTAACATCAAAACAGCAAAACTAACAAGATTAAATTTCAAGATTACTCACTTTGATTGTAAATAAGTTGAGATGGAGATGAGGTTTAGGGGTTTTGATGATGGAGAATGATAGCTTGAGGTACTAGGATGTTGGGGGGTCGAAAACCACCAGGGCTGGCCGGAAAGATGGTCGGAAAACACCCAAGAAGGGCTGCCAGCAGCTGCTGCCGTGGGGTAGGAAGAGGAGAGTGAGAAAGTGGAGTTTGGTTTGAGTTGTGTGTGAGTTGTTATGTTTGCTTGATTAGGATGACTCCAAATAAATACTTGGCTAAATTTTATCCTTCCAAAAGATCTTTTTTGCTGATTAAAATTAGGCATAAATGATAGCAATTAACTTAATTTGATCACACCAAAATTTTTGGGCCAAAATGTTAACCCAAAATGAATCGGGCCGCAAATCGGGTCCAAATGAATTGTGCCGAACTTAATGAATTTGAGCCCAAATATTTTTGCATGGATAAATGTTAAATTTTTGTGATATTATGAAAAATAATTTAATGCTCAATCATAATCGTTGAGGCCTAATATCGATTCACCTGAAATTTAATCAATCAACGAAACTTGAATTAACAATCAATGAAACTTGAATTGCAAAATGAGACCTAAATGAAATATCCCCCAATTTGTATGATTAAATACGATAAATAAATGTGAAAAATTTAAATGGCATAAGGTAATTCGGTAAATATAAAAATTGAGAGTAATTGAATGACTGAACATGATTTGGTTAAACAAATAACCATGAGTGATTAAATTCATAAACTTGATAAATTAAATGAATAACATGATTAATTAAATAAATAAATATGATTTAAATAAATAAATATGGGTTAGGGTCGGGTTATTACAGTCTTCCCCTCTTAAAGAGTTTCGTCCTCGAAACTTATGACACTTGCCAAATGTATGCAATGCCGTTAAAAACACATGGGTCATTGGTTCCCATTGCTTCCCTCTGAAGATGTATAATTTGCCCGATGTACTCCGACTGAAGGCGTTTACGTATTGTGTAACTGCTTAATCCCCTTTTTCAATAGTAGATTCGGGTACTTCTCACATAATAGCCTCAATAAGCTTAATTATTTTGAGTTAAAATTGATATTCTTTTTGAAAGAAAAGAACCTTATTGCTAGAGAGGAGGTGATCACTACTGGTTCATCACCTTGTCCACTAATGAAAATTGGTGTATACCCTGGTAAGTACTCTGATACTATTACGAGCTATAAGCACGTCATATACGTGCTCGGGTTCAACAGGTAGGTACAGCCAACAAGTTACAGGATTTAACCTTTCAATGAATCATAAGGCCCCATGTAACTAGTCCCTACTTGTCCTTAGATAGTCGGTCTCTTACTACTTTGATTAGAAAAGCTTTTTGAAATACTTCATAACCCATCTAAGACTTTAGTTATTTCTTTGTTTTGCCAGCACAACTCTTCTGTCGACCTTGTATCACCTCAACATGTACTTGAATTTTTCCTCTTCATACTTGCTTGGGTTAGCTCTGACCTTATACTTAATGTTTCTTCTGGCTTGCTCTAATATAATTAAACAGTGCTTGATATTATGCCCTTATCAAAATGTCCTCATCTGATATTCCTACTGCATCACGTGATCTCCCCTCATCAGACTACTCAAAGATCTGCTCCCGGTCGATAATGGGTAGTGAAATGACCATGGTTAGGGATAAGAGTGATGAAATTCTTAGCCAAGCGAATCATTGCATACAAAAGCAATGAGTAATGAGACTAGAACAGGTTACTAAAGGAGAGATTATCATGGGGTGGTTAAAATAAAGATAACCATAAGTATATCATAAATTCTGAAATATAATGCCACAAGAAGTGTGGTTTATAAATATGGATCATAAAAGGTCCAATAAATAATCAACTAAGGAGAAAGATGGCATGGTTATACTTGGGTTTAATTGCCAAATTGGAAACAAGATGACAAGCAACGGAGCCTCAACAAGGTGACTTTATAGCCACAAGCAATAAGATAAGTGCAGTAGATAGATAGGACAAGCAATGCGTAATAAATAGATAAATAGACTGGATAAGCAAAGTGTAATAGATAGACAAATAGATTGAACAAGCAAAGTGTAATGGATAGATAAATAGATTGGACAACAAAGTGCCAATGGATAGATAAATAGATTGAGCAAGCTACAATAGGAACATGCCTTTACTCATATGAAGTCAACTTGAGTACAACAATAAGATTAACTAGAGAATGCAGAAGTCTATTTATCAAAATATAAGATATATGTATGGGAGTTAAAGTTCAAAATAAAGAAAGTAAGGGAATTATGACAATCATAATCACCCACACCAATGAGAGTTGAGTTACATTATAAATTCAGAACAAGTTATACAAGCTTATCATTTTGAATAAATGAGATATAAGGTAGATGTGTGAATCAGCTCTCAACAGAATGAACTACTATCATGAAATAAAGACGGTGAAGGTCGAGAGCACTGGAATGTTAACAACCATATAAGGTCGAATAAAAATATATTGCACATTTAATAATGGGTTTGCAAAGGCATGGAAGATCACGCTAATAGGAAATATTGGGTTGAAATGCAAGGGAGATTAAACAATATTGGATAGTATCAAGTTTTGAAGATAAGACAAGCAAACAATTTCAAGAATTATGATAAAAGGCATTCTTGCAAAAGATAAACTGTGGTTGCATGGTTTAGGTGTGATATCCGAACCTCAAATCATTCTTGAAAAAGACATCTGTTATTGGCAGTTATTCCAATGAATCATTTGTGCAAGGTATAGGGCACTTATTTTTGATTGCAATCTTGTTCAACTCTCTGTATGCAGTACACAACCATAAGGTTCTGTCTTCTTTCTTCACACATATAAAACTAGGGTTTCCCATGATGGCACACTTGGTTAAGTAACTCCCTTCGATAACAACTCACTTTACTAAATCTATAATTCCTTGAATTCTGTTGGGGGCTATGTGATAGGGGCTCTGAAAATGGATTGAACACCTAGAAATAGGTTGATCTGAAAATCAATGCTTCTTAGGAGAAAACAGTCCTGAAAGTCCTCAAATGAAACATCTCTAAATTCACAAGCTGTAATTATGGATATGGATATACCAAGTGTGGTTGACAAATCACTAATATTCAATGTATTACTGACATGATAATTCACTTGTTTGCACAATGTAATTGGGGGGAATAAATAGGGATTTTCTTCCCTCGGCCCGTAGAAATGCACGTTTAGCCAATTCTCACCTCTCAAGCTAACCTTAAGATCCTTACCAATCATCTTAGTCCACAGTCAGTTCACCCCCATAATGAGACCAGATCTGCCAATGAAATTAGATTGAATGTCCAATGAATATGGTTCCAGAAATACTACTAGAGGCATGTGTATAAAAGATAAACATTCAATTGCCTACTGGTCTCAGTAAATTGAAATGACAGGGGGATAATCTAAAATATAAAGAGATGTAACCACAACATGAACTCTCGCAAAGATATTTCTTTATTGGTTAGAAAGGACCGACATGTAAGCTGAATGAATGCAAGGACGAAGAATCGTAATGAAAGATGCAAGGCATAGAAATGACCTGCATATATAAGACATGCAGTTTATTCATGACGGTCATGACAGTAAAGTAAATGATCGATGTTATGAAGGTGAGAGGGAGTATTAAATAATGAAGGTGAAGAAATATAACAGGTTACCAAAGTAGCCTTTGACAAGTCATACGGTATCCATATGTGAGTGAAATGGCGAAGATAAGGGTCAATACTATCAGATGGAAAATTTTATTCATCAGGTGTTTGAAAGGACAATACGTCAAGATGAGGGAGTCAATTTTATGACTGAACATGATGACATCCATCAATAATACATTTTGTAGTAAATGAATGTCTTAGGTAAGGATATAAACTTTAAAACTGCTGGCAGATGAAAATAGCACAAATTGTTTCTGGCATATGGAAATAGCACAAATCATTGTTTATCATTACCAAACTAGGCTGTACTAGAAAAGAAAGGATTGCCAAAATAACTTGAATAACGGCATGCAGTCACGATCATAGAGTAGTATGCCAATATGATGTTACAGTGCTATAGAAACACGAACAATATGGATACATTTAATTGCTGAAAGGGCACTCAATGACTGGGTCTGAAGCAACTAAAGGCATTACAAGCAATAAATGAATAGTGCCCAAATAGGAGCAAGTAGTTCAAGTAGGTAACAGTAAAAGTATGAACATAGTGATCACTGAGCTGCGAGTAGAATGAGTTAAATATACTTAGGAAGAATTGCAAATCACAGAGTAATGCACACTAGGGGTCATTATAAGCTCCATTATAGAAATAGAGAATTAAACGGTTATGATTGTTAGGGTTTGAATTGCCTATAAGAAAAGTTGCTCAGATGTGTTTAAAGAACTCCCTACAGATGACACATGAAATTTTCCATAAATGCTCTATTACAACTCAAGAGAGTGTTAGCAATAAAGAAATGATGCTTCTGAACAATTCAAGGTAACTAGGGCAGAAATAAGTCAATTACAGGAAGTAATGGGAGCATTACTGATGTGAAGTCTTTGTATCAAGACCAGATGATTTTGATACATGGTAGTTTAATCTTACTTGTACCACCTATATAATGCCAAGTAGCACACCATAAGCTACTAATTATTATCACTATACATAAGCACTCATTGTAGTGTTCTTCTCATAGTAGTTCACCTCAAAGATATTGCCCCACCAGGCATTTCATCATCTAGAGGTTTACATATGACTTGACATTATATAAATCCCTTAAGAAGTTGTAAATGGCATCCCCACATCGGCTTCAACCATCACTGTGCTCAAGGTCAAGTATATTAACACACATCAATAAGACTCTCAAATCTTGGGGCAAAACGGACAGAGTTCCGCCTAAAAATTGATTAAAATCCAGACTTAAAGCCTTATAATAGATACCTGAAATAGAGAGAAATACTTCAATAGCTCAACGGCCACACGTTGGAGTTCATAACTCAATGGGTCACACACCCGGAGTGCACAATTACAAAAGTTTAAAAATTTAAACAAACAAGAGAAATGAAACATACAATACAACTCCCAGATAAATGAGAGCATGCCTAACGAATAGGTGACCCGAATGGTTCCATAGTCCACTTTGCTCATGCTTGAATCTCATGATATTACTAAATGATTGAGTCGCCCAAATGAAAATGGTTTCTCCATATATGCCCATACATGTGAACTTATAGTCAATAACTCATTTAACTGGTCCAACATAACTCATACACACGTTGATAGCTAACTCATAAACACTTAATAGCTCACAGTGGCCCTTACAACCTTAGCTTTACTACCAAATCTGTAACGCTCCCAAAAAGCTAATGACATAATTTACAAAAAAATGCAGCAGAAGACTTTATAAAAGAAGGTGCTACCGCTGTCCTGATAAGGACAGGGCTCACTGAAACTATTTAATCTTACAATTCATATTCACAATCACAAAATCTATTAACTGAAACACTTCAAAACCAAAGTCCATAATAGTTCAACTTCAATACTATCGACTTAATCATACTATGTGATAACTTGCACTCTACACTATACAAGTATATTGAATATGGATCCAACTTGACCCTGAGGTCGATTCAAATATTCATGCTATATTGAATCCACTGTGAGCATCTGACGAGTCCCAAAAGGGCTTGCTAAATGGAGAAACATGTGATACTTTATCACCTAAAATGAAAAACAAGAAAACAATTCGAAAATATGAGCAAAAACTCAGTACATGCATTCCTATATTGTAAAATAAGCATAGAAACATTGTTGATGGGTGCCCATTTTTGCAATTGATTTAGTTGGCAATAACAATCAAAATGAAAATAATATGAAACTGAATTGCTCATTATTATCTGGATGTAAACCTCTTGCACTGATATGATCTATACATAGGTGTATACCTACCAATCCGATCAAGAATTGGCCTGAAACTACACGGGTAAATGATGGGCTGACGGCCTATAGATAATAACTGACAGGTCACAAGTTAAATGACAAATCACTGTATAAACTGATTCATTGATAAACGCATTAAGAGTTGTAACTTGACAAACATGTTTTGCTTTCTGAAGGTACAGGCAATGGACGTACCTTAAGTCTTTAAAAATATCATCTGACTTGATACAAGTCAGCTGTTTCATAAATATCATCTAACTTGATAAATATGTTCTGACTTGATAACCACTTATGCATAATGGAGAACGATAACTAGGCCTCAACTCTGTTTCATAAATGTCATTGTAAGTATGTATGGTCAGAAAATGATCCTTACCCGCATAATTGAGTAAGTAAAAGTATGTGTAACAGAAATTGAGTAATTAAATGGTATACATAACGTGGGTACTTTAATATAACTTCAAAACTGAATTGATGAAAGTAATTAAATCCAATATAAAGTAAATAGAAGTAAAATAGTCCACAATGAGATAAATGAGATTACAAAGGAAAAGCCTTGATGGTGACAATTGCGAGAGCGGTTGTGGTCTTCTCTGAAATAGGTTACTAATACGAGTTTAAGGCTTGATGATGTATAACTTGGTTCAAGATAACAGTGAGTACACTAGATTGGCTCGATGATAAATACATTTGATATATTCTGAAGTGAGTACGTAATAAAGGTTTGAGGTCAAGAGAGATATATCATGGTTCAAAATAGCATAAACTGTAATAACTTAGTCTGATAAATATAATTTCTGAGTTACAACTCTCCCCACTTCTCATATTTTATTCATAAATCTATTAGATATAGAATTCCATCCCAAATGAATCATTGAACTCAATAGAAGGTATTAAACTCACTAAATGTGGTATTTTCTTTGTAAAATCCATAAATGATTCAAAGCTCATAAATAAACTCCCAAATTATATATTTGTCTTCTTTTTTCTCATTAATCAAGCTAAAAGTTCGATGAAAGTCCATGAATGTTCATTTCCCCCTCAAATGACTTGGCCTAAAATATACAAAATGAGTGCATGATTAATCTCACTTAATCTTTACTATTGCCCTTTATAGAATTACTCAAAATATTTTCAAAAATCACCAAACTCAAAATACTCAACCAAAATTCATGAGATCTTATAGAAAATTCGAAAATAATATGAAAAATCTACAGTAAAATTTTCAGAATTTTCCTCCAAGTATGCACTGCACAAAAATTGCAATAACAACCTAATTTATACCTAAGCAGGTCAGTTCAATTTAAAAATTCATAACTTTCATTCTAGACCTAAAATGGAGACTTAAAACCCCAACATGAAAAGAGTAATAAGTCCCCAAAAACTTTTATTTACAACACAAAATATGATTCCCACAATAGGATTCCCAAAATGGGGCTAAAATACAAGTGTATCAGTTTTGATCTTATTCTGTGCAGTTTTGGTAAAATGATCATAACGTTTTTCACAGACCTCGAATTAAAGAGATTCAAGAGGCATTTGAAAGCTAACACACCGAACTATCTACCCATCAAAAATTATAATTTTTCAATAGGCCAATCATTGCCAGTTTAATCATGAACTCTGCCCTATTTTGCTGAAATTTTCAGCCTCACTGTTTTGACTTTTTCCTCTCTTTTCATATAAATCCTCACTTGAAATCATTAAAATCACCAAAAACATCATCATAATCCTCAATAAAACTAAAGATTATAAAATCAAATACAAATCAATTCATAAACATAGTTTTAACTTAAACTTGCATGAACATGATCATCCCTAAACCCCAGCATGATTGAAGCTCAACTTCACCATGATCAACACCAAAAGAACTCTTATTTCTTATCAAAACATCATGATCAATGATTACTAACATCAAAACATGGATAAAAACTAAGATTAAAGAGCAAAACTAACAAGATCAAATTTCAAAATTACTCACTTTGATTACAAATAAGTTGAGATGGAGATGAGGTTTAGGGGTTTTAATGATGGAGGATGATAGCTTGAGGTACTAGGATGTTGGGGGGGTGAAAACCACTAGGGCTGGCTAGAAAGATGGCCAAAAAACACCTAAGAAGGGCTGCCAGTAGCTGCTATCGTGGGGTAGGGAGAGGAGAGAGAGAAAGTGGAGTTTGGTTTGGGTTGTGTGTGAGTTGTTATGTTTGCTTGGCTAGGATGACTCCGAATAAATACTTGGCTGAATTTTATCTTTCCAAAAGATTTTTTTTGCTAATTAAAATTAGGCACAAATGATGGTAATTAACTTAATTTAATAACGCCAAAATTTTTGGGCCAAAATGTTAACCCAAAATAAATCGGGCCGCAAATCGGGCCCAAATAAATTGGGCCGAACTTAATGAATTTGAACCCAAATATTTTCGCATGGATAAATATTAAATTTTTGTGACATTATGAAAAATAATTTAATACTCAACCATAATCATTGAGGCCTAATATCGATTCACCTGAAATTTAATCAATGAACGAAACTTGAATTAACCATCAATGAAACTTGAATTGCAAAATGGGACTCAAATAAAATATTCCCCAATCAGGATGATTAAATACGATAAATGAATGCGAAAAATTTAAATGGCATTAGGTAATTCGGTAAATATATAAATTGAGGGTAATTGAATTACTGAACATGATTTGGTTAAACAAATAACCATGAGTGATTGAATTTATAAACTTGATAAATTAAATGAATAAGCATGATTAATTAAATAAATAAATATGATTTAAATAAATAAATATGAATTAGGGTTGGATTATTACATAAATCATTGTTGGTTGCACCAAATATAATGTCATCGACATATACTTGTACAATCAACAAATGTTCTCCCTTAAATTTGAGAAACAAGGTATTATCAACATTGCCTCTTTGAAAATCATTATCAATTAAGAAACTTGACAAATGTTCATACCAAGCTCTAGGAGCTTGTTTTAGACCATAAAGTGTGTTATCAAGTTTGAACACATGGTTAAGAAAATCATGATTTTCAAAACCAGAGGGTTGTTTTACATATACCTCTTCTTTAATATATCCATTGAGAAATGTACTCTTGACATCCATTTGGTACAACTTGATCTCCATGTGTGCTGCAAAGGCTACCAAGATGCGAATAGCCTCTATTCTTGCTACAGGTGCAAATGTTTCCTCATAATCGATCCCTTCTTCTTGATTGTAACCTTGGACCACCAGCCTGGCCTTGTTCCGAGTGACTGTTCCGAGCTCATCCAGCTTGTTCTTGAACACCCACTTGGTTTCAATTATTGATATGTCTTTAGGCCGTGGTTCAAGGTGCCAAACCTTGTTCCTTTCAAACTGATGAAGCTCCTCTTGCATGGGTATAATCCAGTCAGAATCTACAAGGGCTTCATAAACATTCTTAGGCTTAATGTTAGATAAAAAGGCATAAAAACACACAAAAATTTCTGAGCTTAGATCTGGTTTGCACCCTTATATTAATATCAGATATAATTTGATCAAGGGGGTGTGAGCTCTGGTGCTTCCAGGGTCGTGAAGTGGAAGGATCCACATATCCGCTTTTCACTCTCTCCTGGCGGCTTAAAGAAACAAGTTCGGGATCAGGTCTAGAGCTTGTTCTCAGATCAGTATGAGGGTAATGAGGTTAAGTGAGCTGGTTTTGGTTCATATCAGGGTTGACAGTGCTACCCCCTAATTGGTCTACTTCCTGCCCACTTTCCATATTATCAGCTCTAGAGTGTGGTTCACTTTCATGAGTCTTACCAATGTCTTTTCTTACAAGGCCAAATTCGAAATCTTCATCCTGTGCATCATTCTCAACCAAGAAGTTAGTTTCATCAAATAATATATGTACACTTTTCCTAACACTTAGAGTCCTTTTGTTGAATACTTTGTAAGCATTACTATGTGAGGAGTATTCTAGGAATATAGCTTCATCACTTCTAGGGTCAAACTTTCCCAAGGGTTCCTTCCCATTATTGTGCACATAACATTTACCACCAAAGACTCTTAAGTGCCTAATATTGGGTTTTCGGCCTTTGAGAAGTGCATAAGGAGTCTTATTAAGAAGGGGTCTGATCATGCATCTATTTATAATGTAACATGCTGTGTAAAATGCCTCTGTCTAAAAATGTCTAGGAAGACCACTAGCAACAAGCATCGTCCTAGTCATGTCTTCCAGAATACGATCTTTACACTCCACCACCCCGTTCTATTGGGGTGTTCTGAGGGTAGAAAAATTATGATCAATACCATGTTCATTGCAATAGTCAATGAAGCTTGAATTTTCGAATTCTTTTCCATGGTCAGACCTAAGACTTATCAATGAGTGTCCTACTCTCTTTTCAGTTTTCTTAAGAAACACAACAAAGTTTTCAAAAGATTCAACTTTTGATGCTAGAAATAAAGTCCAAGTGAAACGAGAGTAATCATTCACTACAACAAACACATACCTCTTCCCATCCCTATTGTGATCCTTATAGGACCACATAAATCAACATGTAGTAGCTCAAGAGGTCGGGAAGTGCTAATACACTTCTTTGGCTTGAAAGAGATTCTAGTTTTCTTTTCTTTCGCACAAGCGTTGCATACCTTGTCATCATTGTATTTGATGGAAGGTAAACCAACTATTAGGTCTTTAGAAACAAGTTTATTTAGCAAGGAGAGACTAACATGACCTAGTCTCTTGTGCCAAAGCATAACATCATCATCAAGAACACTCAAACAAGTCAAATGATTTTGGGGAAGTGAAAGAACACATGCTTTATACACATTGTTGTGTCGCTTCCCCCTCAACACAATCTCTCTAGATTTGATATTGGTAATCAAGCATTGATCCAAAGAAAATCCAACATGATTATCTTTATCACATAATTGGGACACACTTAACAAGTTATGCTGTAACCCATCAACTAGGTACACATTATCAATCGAGCGGGAGAGTGATTTACCTATCTTACCTACACTAACAATACGCCACTCTCCCTCCATCAAAGGCTATAAGTGAGAGAAAATTTGATTTGTTTCCACTCATATTCCTTGAGCAACCATTATCCAAGTACCGTAGTTGGTTGCCTCCACTCACTTTAGCCTGCAAAACAGCTAGGTGTCAGTCTTGGGAACTCAGATCCACTTGGGTCCCGTTCTATTCTTGGACATGGAATTTAACTCATCTTTTCTGATCCATATTTGTTTAACATATAATAAGTTTCTTTCTATGGCCTTTTTTCTCAAAGAATAAGCATAACGATAATAACTAGTTTTTCCACAATGAAAACAGATTATTTTCTCTGGCATACCGATATATTTCCTGTCCATTGGCTTAGTAACACGCCCATTCACAAAGCCTAATCCCTTTCTATTTCGATTATGATGAGTGCTTAGCCATATTAGCGCTTCTGAGGAACTGTTCCAGTGCCTGTTTTCAGTAAGGTCAGTTTCAGCTTTTTGCATTTTTTCAAGAAACTGTTTATTTTTACTCATCTGGGATTCTAGATTAAGCTTTAGATTTAAGGACTCACTTTCCAGCCTTGAGAGATTAGTGTTGAACACTTCCTCTCTCTTGTTCATAAGATCCTTAGGGTTGTCTAGTTCATTACATAAAACAAGAACTTTTTCATCAATTTTGAGTTTTTCACAAGTGAGAACCTCATTCATATGCCTAAGTTCTTGCTTCTTTCTTTCCAGTCTTTTAACATTCTTTTCTAATCCTGTGCAGGTATTTTTAAGCATACAATTTTCAAAATTTACTATCTCACATTCTTCCATCAATGTAAAAACTAATTTTTCAAGTTTCTTCTTACTAAGATTACGTACCTCTTCCTTGAGTTAGGACAAACTCTCGATCGAATCAGAATCTGAATCAGATTCACTTCGGGCCATAAGAACTACTGCTTCCTCTCCATCTTGAGAGTCCTCTTCTTCTTCTGAGGTATCACCCCAGGCTGCCATCATTGCCTTGGTGAACCGTTTTTCAGTATTAGTTAACTGCGTCTTTTTGCCTCTGGTTCGGACCTGTTTTGACCCCTATTCTTCCTTCAGTAAGGGGCAATTCTTCACAACATGATCTTGCCTTCCACACTTGAAGTGTCCTGAGAACTGATCTCGATCGCTGTTCTTGGCCTTGCTGGTATTGCCATTCTTGTATTTGCTTTCGGCCTTTTTGAAGAATTTTTTGAACCTTCGAGTGATCATGGCCATCCCTTCTTCATCAAAATCTGAGCTATCGCTTTCTCTACCTTTTAGTGCCAGTCCTCGGTCTTTCTTCACTTCTTCCTTCATCTGGGAATTCCTTCTTAGTTCATACATTTGTAGATTCCCAATCAGCTTATTCAAGGAGATCTCATTCATCTTCCTAGCTTCTTGGAGAGCAGTGACTTTCGCTTCCCATGATTGAGGTAAAGTTCGTAGGATCTTCCTTACCAACTCTTCAGTGGTAAAGGATTTTCCCAATGATTTTAACTCATCAGTGATATGGGTAAACCGAGTATACATGTCCATAACTGTCTCTTTATTGCTCATCTCGAATAGCTCATACTTTCTTACCAATAGCTTAATTCTGGATTGCTTGACTTGATTTGTTCCTTTGTGAGCTATCTGAAGAGCATTCCATATCTCCTTTGTGGATTCACACTCTGAGATGCGAGTGTACTCGTCAGGTCCGAGTTCAAAATACAGCAGTTTCTTGGCCTTGGCATTCTTCTTCTCTTCCTGAAGTCGTCTGAGTCGAATTCCTTTGGCTTCTTAGGAACAGTCTTCCCATCAGTTGTGACTTTCACTAGAATGTAAGGGCCATTCACAATGAGCGCCCACAACTCATAATCCTCAGCTTAGATATAGTTCTCCATTCGATTTTTCCACCAGTTACAGTGCTGTCCATTGAAATATGGAGGTCTGGTTACAAATTGACCTTCTAAGATTTCTTGTGGTGCAATCATTCTTTCAGGATCTCTCAAGGTGTTAACCTAATTATGAAAACCTGCTCTGATACCACTTGTTAGATTATAAGTGTACAAGGACACAAGAGGGGGTGAATTGTGTCTTCTAACTTTTTCGTTTGTTTCAGAACACTCGTGAAAATTGTTTAGAGAGGTGTTTAGAGTGAGGCAAAATAAAACTGAATGCGAAAATATGAAAATAGACACACTATTTTTACGTGAAAAATCACCTCTGGCCCAATTGAGGTATAAAAACCACGACCTACCTCAGTAGGATTTCAGCAACACTTTTACTAACACGGGCCGAATTCGTTACCCATGTAACTCACACGTGACTACGTCGCACACGTAACTTACTCTCCCCCGAGACCCTCGTTACAAAAACGTAACTAGCCTCCACTTGAAAACTAGCCACACACCACGTCCAAAGTCTCCCAAAACTTAGACACACTCTAATCTCACTAATGACAGAGGAGAATAGAAAAACACCTTACTTTGAATGCTTCTAAATAAGCATAATGTAAAGTACAATACAATTCATATTATGCCAGTATAGATGACTTAATTTACCACACTTCTTGAAGGTTTTTCAATCAGAAAATTTTCTCACAGAAAACTCAATTTTACTCCTTGAAAAACCGTTGATGAAAACGTTGAGAGGCAAGAGATTATATAGCTATGGAATTAAATCTCTCAACATTATCTTTTTTGAAAATCATATCTTAAAGGCTAAGATAAAATCTTTTGATAGTATCTTTTTAGGAAAACAATATTATTCAGTAAAGGACTCTTTATAGGACAAAATATTATCAGAAAATCAATCCCAAATATGTTAGGAATTTTGACAGTAGAAGAACACTTGAAAATCTTTGGGACAAGAGTTTTGTACGTTGCCCTCAGAACACTACAGATCTGATTGCTCAAATTGTTCTGAGCAGTGTTCTGAGTTAGTGCAAGAAATTCTTTCAAGGTGAATGCTAAGCCAAGATCTTCTGATTTGCATAGTAACAAGAATCTAGATGAATACAACCAGTAATTAACCCTAAGACTCTCGTGATCCTTTGACCTCCTTGATATCGTGCATACATATTCACTTTGATGCTCCACGCTTCTTCAAACTGTTCTCCAGGGTGTTTGCAACCTGTCTCAACACACAATTCTAGCATACTACTCAAGCATAGCATGATAGCATATTGACTGGTACATTTGAATTGTTATCATCAAAACCTTACACATGATTGTTTCAACAGATCAAATTAAAGGGTTTGAACATATATATAAGCTCGTACGTTACTCCATCTATTATTAATTGATTTTGAATTGAAACCTCATTTGAACTTGTATACATGACTCTTTGTTTAAAACTCAATTGATATAAAAAATTTAACATTGGTAAATCAATATCTATAAATGTGTTTAATTTTATCAACTATTTCTTTTTTTCTACATGCTTTGTAGAGACCAACATTTTTTTTAGTGCTTATTAAAAGTTGATGTTAAGTCAGCCTTTCACAAGAGCTTGTTAGGTTGGCAATGAAACTAAACAGAGATGCTTTAGAATTCGAAAAAGAGAGTATAGTAATCATGGATCTTTTTTGACCCATATCCAACAAATGCTATATTCTGAGCCCGATAAGATTTTACCAAACACCTCCCCCCGAAAAAGAAGCGAATGGAGCTTTCTTAGAGAGAATCGGAGAGAGCATCAACGTGGCTAGAGCTAGCTAGTCACAACTCTGATTTTGACTCCCTAAATATTATGTTCATAACATTATAGGTGGCTAACATTAGACGGAGTTGTGACTTTGAGGGGACCGTCGCCAATAACAAAATAGGTGGCTGACATTTTGTCTCTCGTCATGTACGTCAAGAATGCTAGTGAAACTTGATATGAATACTGAAGCTGGGAAATATGTTTGGGTCGGATTGATTTATTTAATAAACGAATTAATTTTGTGTCGTTTTTGAAAAACATCTAGATTTATTCAAAATTAACAAATAACATATTTTTAAATTAAACGGTCAAATCGTGTCGATTTCGGGGTCAAAATCAGTTCTGTTCTGATCTGGTTCGCATTTCTTTCAGTAACTTCGCATCAAATTCATGTCATATTATCGTGTCGAATCAGACTTTCTCAGTTCTAATGAGCAACCATTCGATGAAGCGAAATGATATGGGATTTTAAACTCAAACTAGGGATGGCAACGGATTAAATTCGGATCATATAGAGACATCCAAATCCGATCCAATTAATAATAGGATTTGAAAATTCGATCCAAATCCGACTCCGTTGGATCGGATGTTAAATCGTATTCGGATAGGTTTCGGATCGTATTAAATCCGGATGTAATCGGATATAATCCGAATATATATTTTTATTCAATATTTGCACAATTTTTTATTTCCAACCCTATTTTTGTTCAGTTGTAAGTCAATATTAAATACCTTTTTAATGTCAAATAACTTTTTATATTTTCAATGTGTTAAAGTAAAAAAACGTTGGAAAAAGAGAATGCAAATTCACTTTAGAGTAAAAGGAATAAACAATAGCACAGCAAGTGAAAGGAAAGGGAGAAAGTACAACTTTGATTGATAAAGATGAGAGAGCGAAAAAAAGTTGAAATTATTAAAAAAAGGTATTGAATCGGATGTTAATCGAATCAGATGGGCTCTCCTCCAAGTCCGGTCGGATAAAAGTCGTATTCAGATTATTTTTATCGGATTCCGATCGGATTATTTTTTATCGGATTCGAATCGGATAACTTTACCTCAGATCGGATCGAATTTGCATCGAATTCGGACTATGCTACCATCCCTAACTCAAACGCATACACATCAAATGATTCAAATGAGATGTGGGAGTTTGGGTGAGAAGGTGAGGATGAAATTTTAAAGTCACCCCTTAATTTTTAATTTAATGGCATAAATTAAACCCAAAATCTTATCTACTAGGGAGGAAAAACAGCTCCTGTCAGATCGTCCACCACTCTCATTTTCTCTCACTCTCTCCTACCATTCACAGGCAGAACTCAGTACTGTGATTTTGTTCATGTTTTATGCTTTTTTCGTTTCAAGCCGCCGAAAAAATTGATTTGATCCAAAACTAAGAAACGGAGAGAATGGGCAGCATAGGCACGAGTCTTCTATCTTTCTGCCGGCGTCGAAAAGTTGTCGGATCATGGCAGAGAGAGAGCCGGTCGCGGCTAGCTGGGTTGACACGTGGTAAGTAGCGCAGCCAGGTTTTGCCCACCGGTTAACCAGAGTTTCGGTTAATCGAAAATCGGTTAACCAGTTTTTCGGTTCAAAAAATTCCAAACCGTAACCGAACCGAAAATTTCAGTTAACCATTTTTCGGTTCACCGAAAATTTCGGTTCGTCTAAAACCCGAACCGTAACCGAACCGAAAATTTCGGTTAACCGATTTTTCTGTTCGGTTAACCGATTTTTCGGTTCGGTTACCGGTTAACTGTTTACAAATAATAAAAAACTTATGCTTTCTTACCTAAATTTGTTATTCTTTTATGTTTAAATTCTTTTTATAAAAATTAAACTTTGGTTACCATTTATAAATAATAAAAAGATGCACTTCCGTACCAAATTTTTTTATTTTTTATGTATTATTTTTCAAAAAAACAAAATTATTTTCGGTTCAGTTAACCGCCGGTTAACCGAATTTTCAAATAATTCGAACCGTAACCGAATCGAAAATCAGAAAAAAATTTCGGTTCAGTTAACCGAACCGACTTTTTTGAAAAATTTGTTCGGTTAACCGGTTTTTCAGTTCGGTTTTTTCAATTTTTAGGTTCGCTTCTCGGTTTTGGATTTTTTTGCACACCCCTACAACGGGTGTCGAGCTTTGATGTTAGCAAGGGATTCATTGTTAGATAGTAGTTGAGCACTGTTTTCCTCATTTTCTGAGGTTAATGACGAATTTTGTGATGCAGAGTTTGTACGGATTGGGCGCTTAGTGATCTCATCGATAAGGTTTTTCATTTCCAACTGAAAAACAATCACTCCTAACTTAGGCTTATGAATTCTTAGTGCTTTTATCAGTAAACAAGCAAACTAATTCCTTTTAGAACTCAAAAGCATAGGAATTTTCTAAATTAATTGACAAAGCAATTTCTTAGGTTTCTTTTAGAAATGGGAAGAATAACAATTCAAAATTAATCATATAACCAATTTTCAACAATAAGCAAGAATGAACCAAATTATCCCAAGTCCCCAACCAAGAACTCTTATAACTTAATTTATGAGATTAAATCACTAAATCTACCAATTATTTAGCATGAATTGGACTAAAATATTAGTAAATTAAACATAATAATTTGCAAAAGAACATAACTATAGACTAAAAAATGGGAATTTACCTCAAAGTTGGCTTTAACTTTAGGCTTCCAATTCAAAATTAAGGGGAAAAATTACGTGACAAAAATTATAACTTTAGGCTCCAATTTAAAATTGCAAGGAAAAAATTAAGTGACCAAAAAAGAATTTAAAATTAAAAAAACGGAAAACTTATAGTTACCAGCGTTTGAACGCGCGATTATAATTTAAAATTTTCCATTTTTTTCCCTGAAATATCAAATCTGTAAATTTCTTCCCCAGAAACCTCGGGTGTCGAGTGACAACCTTGGACCTATGTAGCTCCCCTCATGCACATGGTAGGCACGCCAACTGTGTGATAGGACTATTATAAGTGGCCTGAAAAATTGTGGTTAGCCAAAGGGGAGGCAAAGAGGAAGAGAACTTGTTGCAGTGTATGGGGTTGAAATTTTGTGTTTAAATATGGAACATTTTATGTTGATTTAAAGGCCAAAATAAGTAACTTATCATCTCTTATTGCAAATGGGATTTCTCATAGATATGTCCTACACACGTGCATACGCATACACGCAAAAGATATCATTCTCATGGGGGTTACTTCAAATTGAAAGTGAGTATGTAGGAGCAAGAACCCAAAATAAAAGGCTAACTAGACTTGCTTATACATGTGCCTGCATCCTACAGGTACACCGTACACTTCTTGTGGAGTTGTTGCGGTTACTGTTATTAGAATTGCGGCATCCGCCACCATAGTTCCTATTATTATCGTTAAATTATTGTCGTGTGATTGGTGCACCAGCCTCCACCAGGGCCGTGGTTCTGTTGGCGGTTATTATTGGAAGAATGATTGGTGATGGTTTGGTTGTTGGTAGTGACGCCACTCTGATTGGAAACCAAGGTAAGGCGTTCAATTAATGGCACCATCTTCACCATTACGGAGGGTTTAAATTTGTTCTCTTGATTCACAAATGAGAATTGTGGGACGTAAATCATCAAAACTCAAATTCATAGAAACATTTGTGGAAAGTTATAGCAAAAGTTTTATATTCATGCCCGAAGCCATGCAATATATAATGAATTAAATCAGTAGAATAGGACAATTGATAAATGTTACAGAATCAGGAGGCGACTTAATTTCATGTTAATATGCATCCATAGACTATTTTTCTCCTTCTGCGATCTTAGTAAGCATTTTTTTCCAACTCCGTTGATCTAATCATACTTGAATACGTAAGACGATGCATAGGACATTTGCAAGGATGAAAAGAAGTGGCCAGATCATGAATGTAAATCAACAACTCACATAAGGGGGCATGCAACAAAAATTCAAGACCTTATGCTTTGATCAAGTCAGAGCCATATTAATTGAGCTCGGTCGGACTGGTGGGTGGCAATTGGAGGTGGCAGCAAGTAGGAACCATCAATAAGGCAAAGCAAACCATGCGACACAAGAAAGGTCGAGAATAAACACTCCAAATAAGGTAATTACAAACTAAGTATTCAATCATGCACACTTTATCTATACACAATCTAGTAAATAACTGTCACTTGAGGTTAATTACCATCAAAATGTCTATTAGATGTCAAAACAAAGCACCAGCAATAACAACACTCAGTATGGGTCCCACTTATGCAAGGTATAGGAAGATAAAGGTGTAAACGGTCTTACTTTTATCGAAATCATTACCCATAAAAAGGCCGATTCTAATATACCCACAAAAAGATTTGAGAAAATCTTTTGGAGTTGAAAATCTTTTGATAAAAAAAGGACAGCAAAAAAGAACAAATACTACCAAGCCATAATAATAAATAGATGTTAGAGATAACTGCAGTACCACAAATGACAAAAAGTTTAAAAACAATTACTAGCATATAGAAGTATTTGAAATGCATGATAAGTAATAGTTAGAACCACGCACTAGCAATTCATTGCCCTCGGGATCCATGGAATGTAAATACCTAAAGTGCAACCTTAATCCTAAATATCCATAATGTCTTATCCTAAGTATTGCCCTCCTCTAATTCTAAAATCTTTAAATCATGTCTAATCACTTCGTTTCAGCTCTTCTTAGGTTTACCTCAACCCCTTCTACACCCTAGAAGAACTATTTTTTCACATCTCCTCACTAGTGCATCGTATATACTCCTCGTTATCTGAACAAGCTATCTAAGTCTAGTCCCTATGTGCTTATCCTCTACAGATGTCACTCCTATTTTGTCTCTAATCACTATATTTCTAATCCTATCCAATCTCGTGTGCCCACAAATCCAATGAATCATCCTCATCTTCACGACACTCATCCTCAGGAATTGAGACTTCTTGATTGGCCAATATTTCGAATCATATGGCAATGCTGGCCTACCAACTATACAGTAAACCCTTCCCTTCAATCTTAGTGCGTCTTATCACATAGCACTTCTTAAGTATTCTTTATTTTTGTCATCCCACCTTTATTCTTAGGTTAATGCCCGCATCAAAATTCCCTCTTTCTCAAATGATCAATCCTAGATATATGAACTTTTCATCCCTTAGTCTAGTCACACCTCTAATGATCACTTCATCTTCAATACCACTTTCCCCTTTACTAAATTGACATTTGAAATATTTAGTTTTTAACCTATTCAACCTAACACATTTAACCTCTAGGGTATCTCTCCATGGCTCCAACTTGTTGTTAAACCCTTCCCTAGTCTCATAGATAAAAACTATGTCATCAGCAAATAACATATACCATGGTACTTGTTCTTGAATCCATTTCGTAAGCTCATCCATAACCATAGTAAAAAGAAAAGGGCTCAGTGTTGACCCTTGATGAAGTCAAATATCTATGGAGAAGTCATCTGTATCCTTCCCTAAGGTTCTAACCCTTATCCTTGCTCCTTTGTACATATCTTTAGTCACTTGTATGTAAGCAAATGGCACGCCTTTTGCCTCTGAACCTCTATAATACATTCCTAGGTACTCTATGATAAGTTGCTATAAGTCAATGAACACAATATAAAGGTCCTTTTTCCTATCCTGTAGAACTCTATGAGCTTTCGTATGAGATAAATAACTTTTATAGTCGGCCTATGTAGCATAAAACCAAACTACTTCTCCGAAATCCTTAAATGTTCCCTCGACCAATTCCCTTAATCATCCTTTCCCACAATTTCATTGTGTGACTAGCAATTGTGTGCCTTTAAAGTTATTGCAGTTGTGCATTTCACCTTTGTTGATAACTATATTAAATCTCCATTCATCTGACATTTTTGCAATCCTAAATATAAAATTAAAACCCCTATTAGCCATTTACGACCCTTTTCACTCAAATGCTTCCAAATTTTCACATGGATACTATATAGGCAAATTACCTTTCCAACCCTTCTTTTGCTTAATACCTCTTTAATCTCCTCCTTGGTGATATGATGGCAGAGCCTAGAATTATGTTCCTCCTTCGATCACTTTGCTTGCTATGTTAAGTGATGTCGGAACTCTCCCCGTTAAAGTGGTCATAGAAATAACTTTCCCATAAAAAAATTTACATTAAAATTAATATACACAAGGGCTGAGATGACTTCCCTATCCCTATAGTTAGGCCTCCCAATTTCCTTATTGAGGGCAAGGACCTAGCATACCAATAAAAAGAAAGAAAACAAAAGAATAGAACTAAGTATACAATACGTACAAGGGAAGGGTTGGAACAATTATACAAGGGCAAGTTTTGATTGTACTCAAACTTATAAGCACTTCTAAGATAGTACCAAGTGAAACTTAAGGAGCACCACCCACCTGTCCTCATTCGTAGTTCAAGTTGCCACTTTAAATGTCGCTGAAACTCTCAAGAACTCCTCATATGCCGTTGTATCATGTCACAGTGACGTAAGTAAGAGAACACTAAAAGACGCATAGAATGATAGTACGTGCCCTCCTAAACTCGTCAAATGCCTCAAAGAAAATGGTAAAATGATGAGATAAGGATGGTCACATGATTTTCCAAGGCACGTCCTCGAGCTATACACAATAAGTAGACCTGGCAAATGGGTTATTCGGGCCAGGTACAGTTCAGGTCTTGTTCGGTTCGTGTCACTTTCGGGTCAATGTTCGGGTCGAGTTCGGGTGAAGTTCGTGTTGGGGTCACTTTTGAGTCAACCATGTTTTGGGTCAGGTTCGGTTTGGTTCTAGTGAAGTTCAGGTTTTGGGTTACTTACAAGTACCAAGTTCAGGTCGGTACGGGTTCGATTCGGGTGCAGTTTACGTCGGGTCTGTTTCGAGTTGTCAACAATAGCCCGATTCGAATCGGGTATAGGTCAAGTGTAACTTGGGTTGGGTGGGATTCAGTTCAATGTTTGGGTCAATATCGAGTCAAGTGTAAATCGAATCGGGTATAAATCAAGTTAGATTAATTTTGAATCATTGTATGTTTTCAATGTAGCCATCTTTAGTTCTTTACTCTTAATTTGTATTTAAAAGATAAAAATCGTTTAATTAGACAAACCCATTTATTTTATATTTCTCTTTTAATTCATACGTTAATAATTAATTGATTATACATTATACATACATATATATATATATATATATATATATATATATATATATATATAAATATCTATATATATATATATATATATATATATATATATATATATATATATATATATATATATATATATATATTCTAAACTTCGTAAGAAAGTTAGTAAATTACAAATACAAGTATACAACTCATTCCTAACCCTATATCAAATGCGTCGTACAATTATCCAAAGGATTATGTGTCGTTAAGTTAAGTTTTAATAATCGCAATTAAGTTCATGCGATGGCAAAATAAGTGGACCAACCTAACGCAAATCATTTATCAATGGTCTCATTTGTGAGCCCAAAACCAAAATATACCATCAAAAATGAAAAAAAGAAAGAAAGAAAGTAACGAAATTTTTATTCAGACCCAAATGTTGGTTTATAACTTCACATTTGTCATATTTGGAGTTGATAAATAGAAACAGATTGGTTCAAATCAATATTTTTAGTAATCGAATCAATGTTCTTTGATTAGCTTGTTAAGTGATCATGCATCAACATTCAAAGATTTATCTTTGTGAGATTAATAACTTGATTTGCATTTGCTCAATGAGTCAAAACTAAAAAGCAATGATAATATATGAGTATGTGTCAATTAGCATTACATTTATGTGATTGTGAATACTCGTTATCGAAACTCGAGACTTGGAATTTAATTGTCCAAAATTCAAATGAGTCACATTATTATGAGATCATATGCAACGCTACATTTTTTAATATGATTTTGTAAAATTAAACATGTTATGAAGATGGTTTAGAATCGTAGATCAATAGTGTAGAATTTTCGCAGTAGTCACAGAATGATATTATAAATTTATAATCATAGCGTGCATTGCATTAAGTCATTAAGTGAATTAAATAGTAAAATAGGATTATTAGATCCTAATAAGTTTAATAAATTATTAATTACACTTATCCTTTCTTAATTTTGATTGTGATAAAATATTTTTTCTCTTATATTTTTACTACATATCTATCAAATTAAAAACTTAAAACTATCAACTGTTTTATTTTTTCTATTAAGTTTTTAATCGATTTCATTTGTAAAAATTCTCTCCTAAGTTGTTTTTCTTTTCCCACCTAAGCTCAACTAATTGAGTTTGAAAAATTCAAAATTCCTTCAAAAGAGAAAAGACTAAAACCAAAAAAAAAAAGTTACTCTTATTCGGGTAAAATTGAGTCGGGTAAGAATCGAATCGGTTTTAAATCAGGCACGGTTCGGTTCGGGTTCGGGTTATCCATTTTCAGTTCACTTCGGGTAGGATCACTACGGATAGGGTTTGAATTGGGTTGGGTCAGTTCGGGTGTGGGCCATTTCAGGTCGTGCTAAAATTCGAGTTTATTTTGGTTGTGGATCGGTGTACTTCGAATGTTCGAGTCTAAATCGGTTCATCCCATTTCGGGTGTTGGTTTGGATATGGATCCAGGTCGTCGGTTCAGGTGTCGAGTTTCGGATTTCAGATCAGTCTTGCCAAATCTAACAATAAGTATCCATAGAGGAGTTATAATCTCTAGTGTCATGTAATTTCATTTTACTTCCTTCAGTACGTAGTATGCCATTTGCGCCATCTAGTTTAATTAAGTCCATTTATTGATTATCTCTTCTTTCAGGAAGGCATATTTACCTTTTCTGATCATCACTCAATATTTCTTGTTTATCAACTATTGTTCCCATAATCTTATTAATTTTTTTTTTTTAGGATTTTGTTCTTTGTCAAACTTTTTTTTTGAGTTCTTCTTGTTGCACCGATATTTGACCTCATTTTATCCCTTATTTGACCCCCTTTTCTTATAGTTTTCATGTCGAATCTTAAGGAGAAAAAGGTCAAATTTTTCCCTTTCGGTTCATAATGCACTTATTTGGTTGGTTTGCTTGGTTTCTAGGAGTTTTGCCAAAGAGACGAGAAACTCACCAATTTCAATAAGGAATAAGGCATTTAGGATGCATTTCGAGATGGAATAGTGGTCTGAAAAGCCCCGGGAGCAAAAGGAAGCAGAGAAGAACAGTGCATGGCCAACCTGCAGGAAGGCACGACCGTGCACCGATGGCCGAAGCCACGCATGGCCGTGCGTTTGACCGTGCGTGGTAGCGCACAGCCGGCCGTGCTTCTTGGCACGGTCGTGCGTCGAGGCCTGCTTCTGCGATAAAAAGCCCTTTTCGGCCAGTTTTCCAGAAGGTCACACGGAAGTTCGCTTAGGGCTTCTCTCTAGCGATTTTTAGATTAATTTAGGTTGGGTTTTAGCAAATAAAACCTCAATAGGAGGATTAGTTTAGAATTGAAGATTGTAATCTTGGATTCAAGCTTGGGATTTCAAGTTCCTTCTACCAATTCATTTCTCCTTCTCTCTTTATTTCATATCTTGTTCTTGTTTATGTTTGGCTAGTTTAATTCTTGTATTTGTTTTGTTTAGTTTCAATGTTTAGTTTTCATTGTTAATTCATGTTTGTTTAATTGTTTAGATTTGACTTATTTCAGTCTCTTTCTTCTCTTGTTCATGTTCATGTTCTTGTTTACTAGTTTAGGTTTTCATGTGTTTGTGATGTTTAGTTGGTAGATTGTGTTGGCTTGGATTGTGATTAGCCTCCTGATAACTAATTAGTCTTATATTTGGCCTAACCATACTCAATCTATGCCTAGAACTTAGAGTTTTCTCTCGCGCCCGCGAAGTATTCGATGAAATGCTTGAAAGAGCTTTCATTCATATTTTTGGACGATTGACTTATACTAAGAGGTGGTCGATTAGCTAGTGTAGAAGAAGGAATAGCTGAGTTCGGGACCTCAAAATAGTATCCAAATCGAGTTAGGTCTAATTTTGTAGTCTAATTAGGCTAACCCCATGAAAATAGGTGGCTAGGCTAATTAGACTAGCTCATGACCCTTAAGAGAGGGCTTGAGCGGTCTTCGATGGTGCAACCGATCATCTCTAGTTCGTAATGTAGTTGGGTAGGTTAGGACTTATCTCAATTAGTTGGTTCGTCCATTGGTCAAATCACAACTCCAAGTCGCTTTTTCTATATTTGTTAGCGTAGTTTAGTTTTCCCTCTATCCCCTTCGATTTTGCCTAACTCAAAGACGCTTTAGTTAGCCCTGGTAGTTGGAAACACAATCTCTGCGGACGACACCCCAAGCACTCAATGATACACCTTGCACTTGGGGTTTGTAGATATTAAAACTCTGTTTGTTTTCCCCTAACACTTCCAAAATTATAGTGTATGCTCATATTCCATCCTCTCTCTTTTCTAGTTTCCCTTGCTTCTTTTCATCTTTTTTGATACATGGCTCTAATACCAATTGAAATGGACCATTTAACAATATTGAACCATATAAGAATCAACATACAAAATAATTTGAGGTAGGAGATAATTTTGAAATAATAGGATAAATAATGCAAGTTCCAAAAGTTCAAGATACTGAACATAATTTTAAAAGATAGGCTTAGCCAAATTTGGTCCCAAAGATAAATTAACCCAAAGTCTGGTGAAGCAAAATTAGTTTAAAAACTATAGGTTTCAAAAGTTATTATCTTAACTTCGATGATCCTGGAGATAATTTTTTCTATTACCTTGCATTAAAATTTGTTCTAAGCATATAATGATACATATTTTTTTAAAATAATATTAGGTACTTGTAGTGTAAATAGGATTGGTGGATGACATTAAGAGACAATTTTGGAAGGATTTGGAAGAGATTCTTCAAAGTATACCACAAAACAAAAAATTTTTCATAGGAGGTGACTTTAGTGGGCACATTGGGACAAAAGCGAATGGTTATGATACGACACATGATGATTTCGATTATAGGGATAGAAATAATGCAGAGGTGTCAATCTGGACTTTGCAGTTGCTTACGAAATGTTGATTGTGAACTCCCTCTTTGGGAACAAAGATGATCACTTGATGACCTTTAATGGTGGCATCACAAAGACACAAATTGACTACTTTCTAGCCATAGTGGACAATAGGAAGTTGTGCAAAGATTGTGAATTGATTCCCAGTAAGTCTATGATACATAGACTTTTGGTGATTGAAGAAAAGATAGATTAAACATTCGAAGAGAAAGAAAAGAAGTGATAGAGAGCCTAAAGTGAAATGGTGGAATCTTACTAGTGAGAATGCCGGTAAGTTCTCGAAGAAGATTAAAGAGGAAGGGACGTGGAAGCAAGTAGAGGATGTAGACATAACATAGGAATCCAAGACAGAGTACATTCAACAGTCGGCCAAAGGGAGCCTAGGAAACCCCAGAGGAGGTGGAAGTAGAATAAAAGGAGCTTGACGGTGGAATGAAGAAGTAAGAGAGAAAGTGAAGAAGAAACAAGATGTATACGCTACGCTTATTGATAGCAGAACTGATGAAAAAAAAAGAAGGTTAATAAAGGTAGGTGTGAGATTGCTGAAAGGATAGCTAAGAAAGTCATTGTTGTAGCAAAGAACAATGCCCATATAGGTTATATAAGAAACTTGAGACTAATGAATGTGAAAAAAGGGTCTTTAAGCTAGTAAGGGCTAGTGAGAGGAGGAAAAAAGACTTGGGAAACATAGGGTGCATCAAAGATGAAGGTGTAAAGGTCCTAGCAGAGGAAACAAAAATAAAGGAAAGGTGGCGAAGATATTTTTTTATAAGCTCTTTAATGGTGAGTTGACTGAGAATTCCCTGAGTTGTCTTATTAATAGAGATGAGATTAAAGAGGCTGTAAGGGAGATAAAAACAGGAAAGGCCGTGGGCCTAACTGTATTTCTGTGAAAATTTGGAAGGGTTCAAGTGAAGAAGGGCTAACTTGGTTAACTAGCTATTGAATGTTATTTTTGGCACTATAAAGATGGCTTACGAATGGACAATTAGTACAATCATCCACTCTACAAGAACAAAGGGAATTGTAATAATAAAAAAGGTATAAAACTACTTAATCAGACTATAAAGTTGAGATAAAGGGCGATTGAGAAGAAGTTGAGGAAGGACATATCAATTTCAGATAACTGGGTTGGTTTATGTCAGGTGGATGTACCACAGTAGCGATTCATCTCATAAGAAGACTCATAAAATTGTATAAGGATAGAAAAAAGGATTTTCACATGGTGTTCATATACCTAAAGAAAGGTCTGATAGAGTACCGCAAGAGGTGTTACTGGGGGGCTTGGAGAAGAAAGAAGTACCAACTATATATATCTAAATTATTCAAGATATGCATGAGGAAGCAAACACAAGTGCTAGGACTTTAAGAGGGGATATAGATGTATTTCCTATTAACATTGGGCCCCATCAAGGATCAATTATGAGTTTGTTTCTTTACACTATTGCCAAAGATGATCTTACAAACCAAAGGGATTCAAGGCGGGATACCATGGTGTATGCCTTTTGTTGATCATATTGTTCTTATCGATGAGACAAGAGAAGAAGTTAACAAGAAGTTTGAGTGTTGGAGATATACCCTAGAGTTTAAAGGTTTTAAACAAAGCATGTCAAAGACAAAGTACTTAAAATGTGGATTCAGTGGATAGGAGAAGGGCAGTAGTGAAGAAGTCACCAATAATGGTGTGGCAGTGCCAAGTTGAGAAGTTCAGATATTTGGGCTTGACATTCAAGTGATAGAGAATATTAATGAGGACATTAGCCAACATGTGAAAGTTGGACAATAAAAATGGAAGAATACTTTCGGAGTATTATGTGACATGAAGATCCCGGTGGTCTTAGAAGGTAGAGTTTACAGTATGAAAATCACGCCACCTTTGTTATGTGGCTCTGAGTATTAACCAATCAAAAAAACCCAAATCCAAAAATTGATGGTAGCAAAGACGAGAATGATTCGTTTGATGTGTGGTTACACTAAAATTGCCAGCGCAATATAACTATTACTTCGGTTATCTAAAAAGTGAACTAGTGAAACATGTTGTCCACGGAATAGATTAAAATGTACGTCTTGTTATTGATGAGAGGGACGATTAAATACACACAACATTATCTTATTAACAAGGAAAATCACAGATCGAGCGAGATTCTGGATGTATACACAATCAGCTTTCCCCTCAAATAGAAACTCAATAATTGGCCATCCAGGAACCAAGTGAAATGTAAGATGGAGCACTGACAACTAAAGGGATTATTAATGCTGAATAGGTAAGGTGATTGGCATTAAACAGTAAGCAAGTGCAATCACCATAATTTTCATAATATCAACCATACATGTGGTATAGATTAATCTCTATCTTCAAGTTTTGTAATTTTTAATTATTTAAGAAACTATTTTTATAAATTTATAAAATTTCCATAAACGATGAAAAGAACATATTTCCTCCCTCTTGTTTGGTTGTAATTTGTAAACGTTTTCAATTAATTAATCTTAACGAAATGCAATTGTGTGTCAGTGTTGAGACTTCAGTCACTACCTCTCTTCCTCACAATCACCACTAGGGTTGTTCATCGGTCTCCAATCAACTTAGATCGAAGACCAAATAAGTTGCCTTTTGAAGATCGAGGACCTGACCGATCTAAAGCCGGTCCAGACCGGGACCATACCGGGCAAAGATCGGACCGACTTTGAACCGGGACTCCCTTCTTCTGAGGGCAATTGCCTGAAAGTTCATGCGTCTTGGCTGTAGAAGGGAAGGGTAGGGGCCATGGAGATCTGTCATTGGTCCAACAATTTAGTTTAATTTATTTTCGTTTTTGATAATTGGCCAATAATTTGACCAGTGAATGAATCTTAATCATTCTTCCTATCGCCATCAACCCTCCACAAAATACCTCAGGCACCTAACAATGGCAAAATAATTGGATTTCATTCATTAAAATATCTAGTCAAGTAATCCATTTATTAGGGCCTGGTTCAAATTTTTTAGCTTTGGCCACCCACAAAATCCAGAAAGCAAAGCTGCTATTCAACCCCTTATTTTTTGAATTTTGAAAGAGGACCTAAGCTTAATTTGGTACACAGTCTAGTCCATTGGTCCACCCAGTCTAGACCGAGATCGTACTAAAGACCGAACAAGACCGAACCCAGGACCGAAGACTAAACCGAATTCACCTGGTCTGATCCAATTTGGTCTTCAATCCAGTCCGATTCTGAAACGAATAATGAACAATCCTAACCACTACCCAGCGTCTATTATTTCTAGCATCCATAACATCCCTCTGACGACATTATTCTTTGGCAGGGCCATAACCCACGGCCTCCTCATCATATGAAGGAACACCCCCCCTCCCCCCGAAACACCATATGTTCAAGTCACACAAAACCCCGTCCAGTGCATATCCCTAACCAAACGCGGACTCAGACACACAAGGCCACTGCTCATCAGAAATAGGGGAGATAGGCTACCGCTCACTATGAAAAATGGACTACTGAGAGAGAGAAAGAAAGAGAGAACGAAGCAAAAGGATTTGTTACTGGACAATAAATCGGAGACTATGGAAGGTGGTGGGAGGTTGGTGCACCAAAGAAGATTCACAGACGGTGAGGGGAATGTCGCCGGTGAACAGCTTTAAAAAATATTTTTTCAACTAACATATCAAATTTAAATAATTGAAAAATACTAAATTTTAATGTCATTAAAAAAATAAAATTAAGGGAGGAGATTAAACATGGCCAAATATACGGCCAAGATTCCGGGAGTTAAGTAATCTCTGTAATTGTTATTTTGCAGAAATTATTATACCCGCACCGTACAATCTAATTATTTGAAGTTTTGTTCGATCCAAAAGAAATGAGTATGGTGACAAGTTTTTGTTGAATTTAAAATTCAAACACTCTGTTATGTCTGAATTGAGGAGTTGGGTTTAAGTCCCAGCATTCAGGTGTGGATTGTCCGAGTTTAAGAATCAATTCAGGTTCGGACAAATTCCTACAATCGGACAACTAGATTCAGATATCGAACAACAAAGTTTAGTATTTTTTTTTCTTTTTTGCAAATTCTTTAAGGCTGTGTTTGGTCTTTAGAAAATTTAGTGGAAAAAAAAGTTAAAGGAAAAAAATATAAAGAAAAAAAAAGTAGGGAGAAAGTGAGTTTTTTCTCTTATTTGGATTGAAAAAAATACAAGAATTTGGATGAGAAATTTAAATATTGATGAATTACTTGAATCATGTTGATATTATCTAAATTGTGCAAGGTTGGAGGAGGTTAGGAATCCTTTTGGGAACTTTTCCCAAACTTCCCTCACAATTTTATGAGGAAAATTTTGTCACTTGTTTCTAACAAATTTTTCACCTAATATTCCTCTAAAATTTTTTTCTTTGTGATTTTCTCTAAACCAAACACAAGGAAAAAAGTTACTTTTCCAAATTTTTTTTCTTTCTATCAAAATTTTCAAGGTCCAAATGAAGTCTAAAAGTCTTTATTAAAAAATTCTAACAACAGGATCATGACAAACCGCACTTGAATTCGATCACTTATAATTATTGGTCAGAATATCTAAAGGTTAGTATCACAAATTCGAACATTCAAACTATCATATTTGAACTAAACATCTGAATTTGAATATAGCTTTGATCAAAATGTCCATATTTGTAATCCAAATATGATCCAGATGCTAAAATCAGTCCAATTATCAAATTTGAGGAACCCGAATCAACTCGAAGTCAAATTTTTACCAGCCCCACATGAAATGGTAACACGTCGCAATACTATACTTGAGATGGTGTGTATCCACAATAATTACATTTAGACACCGACAGTGCCTTATCTTACATTTCAACTTATTAAGTATTGCCAACCATGATGTGGGGTGACTACTATATTGACAATTATGCATGCAATGTAAAAGCTTGAATTTTTTTCCCATCATGTACGTGCTAGTAGATGTGAGGAAAGTAGACACCCCACACCAGATCTATATACATATTAAAACAAAATAAATCCCTAAATTTTTGGCACATGTCACTCCTATAAAATTTATAAGGTAGTTAATAGTTTATATTTTTTAAGGAAAAAATAGGATTTAGGCAATTATAAATAAAAGATTTCCTTATCCAAAAAAATGTTTAAAGTAAATTACAATTCTAAAGATTTTCTTTCAAAATAAAAAAAGACAATATTTAATAATGACAAGACATTATATTATATTACTTCTGATCCAAAAAATTGTATCATATATTTCCAATATTACCAAAAATAATGTATTGCATTATAACAAAATAATACACCGGTTATGGATAATCTATTGTGCGTATTTCGTTTTCAATTTTTGCCAAACCTTGCCAACTAATGTGGAATGTTGTTAGGCCACATAGTCACACACATATTCTAATACTATATATCTTATTTACTATAAAAGCACAATTATTATTATTGTAGAATGCAAAATTTTACTAGCCAATTAAGACCTGCCACGTAGAAAGAAATAAATACTTTTATTTTTAGCCAATTACAGCACGCCACGTGTTAAATTAATTACTGCATTCCATTAAATATCAAATACTTATTGGAAATGTATGCAGCCAATTAAAAAGTGCCATGTGGCATGGATGATGTAGAAAATAAATGATTATTTCTTTTAATGGAGATAAGGAGGGAAACCCTAACTCCGACTTCTCTATAAAAAGAGAGCTACCCCCTTGCATTCAGGGGTTGGCATTTTAGAAGAGCTCACAAGAGCTCCAGACTTTTCTCTGACAGAAGACAACAAGCACTCTAAATATGTGCTATCTACGTGTGGAGATTGAACTCACATTTTGATTGAGATTAAGCCTCTTAGGCCCTCTTTCAAGATCAAATTTATTCAAGTTTGCTCAAGGAGATTGAATCAAAGGATTTATTATACTTGTTTTTGTAACAATTATGTAAAGATTGTACCCATTCTTCGACATAAATACAAAAATTTAATTTGTTACTCAATTTCTGGTCTAATTTATTGCTGGCTCGAAATTTGTGTTTATAAATTTTTGGCACGTTCGGTGAGACATTCTCTGCCTCTCATCTCTTTCTTCAAATCACAAACTCTACATTCCCTCGAAGACGATATGACCCCTAAGAACACCATCCCTCAACCTTCAAGGGAAGCTGTTCGATCCACATCTCAAGGATCGACAACCGCTAGTGTTACATCTAGCGGAGTCATGACAAGAAGTATGGTAAAAGCTGCTGCTGTGATTGCCACAAAACAATCAGTTGGGACTGTCCTGTCGCAGCCTCGCAGGATCCCAAGCCTTAACTCCAACCTGCCCAAAGGAGTCAACTAAGTCACTTCGCATCCCTTGAAACAAAGATTTGTTGGTGGATTCAAAATGCATCAAACATTTCCTCAGGGAATGGATGAGCTCCTAACTCAAGCAAATTCCACCTTCCAACCTTTCGGTGAAGAAGATCATGGCTATACTAGTAATGACTCCTCACCGGCATCGCCAAGAGAGTTAGTCATTGAATCGGAGACCAAATCCTCCAATTCTGTCATTATGCCAACCATGGTGACAGAGGCGACCAAAAAGAAGAACAACTCACAAATATGAAAGCAACATTGGAAAGCTCGCTAAGGAAAGTCTAAAGAAAGATGCTCAAATCAAGCGTCAAAGTGAGCAGATTGCTATTCTGATGAAGAAATGGGAAAAGCGACTATTCAAATCCTCTAGCAAAGGCTCGAATGGTGAAGAGTCTGACAAAGAGTCTAACTGCAGTGAAGACTCTGATGACGAGCGCATGAAGAAGAACGAATTCTCATTGGGGTCGATGTCTGTTGAACAGATTCAAAGCCTAATCGCGAATGCTATTAAGGCTCAATTGGGGGGAGAACCTCGCAAGATGCATTTGTACACAAAGCTTTATACGAAAAGGATTGATGTCCTTCATACGCCTCATGGATACCAGCCCCCTAAATGCAACCAATTTGACGACAAAAGCAATCCCAAACAGCATATCGCCCATTTCATTGAGACGTGCAGCAATGCTGGCACCGAGGGAGATAGGTTGGTGAAGTAGTTTGTTTAATTTCTCAAAAGGGTCGCCTTTGATTGGTATACGGACCTAGAGCCCAAGTCTATTAACAATTGGGAACAAATGGAACATGAATTTCATAACAGGTTCTATAGTACTCAGCGCACTGTTAGTATGACGGAACTGACAAATACTAAGCAGTGGAAGGATGAACTAGTCCTTAATTACATCAATCGCTGGAGATCTCTTAGCCTTGAATGCAAACATCGTTTGTTCGAGGCCTCTGCTGTCGAGATGTGCGCTCAAGGTATGGAGTGGGACCTGCTTTATGTCTTACAGATGAGCAAGCCTAGGACCTTTCAAGAGCTAGCTACGAAGGCACATGGCACGAAAATGACAATAGTAAGTCGTCGCAGCAAGCCTTTCTCTTCATATGAGTTCAAGAAGAACAAAGGTGATTCTAAGAAGAGTTCTAAGCCTCTAAATCCTTCAACAAAGGAAACTATGACTATTTCCACTGAAGAGTCTGTGAGGATTTGAGGGAAGTCTAGACTAGAGGAGAAGAAGACTTCATTCTCTACAGAGGCAACAACATTGAAGGAAGTGCAAGAGAGTAAGTACCCATTCCCTGATTCAGACTTGTCGGGAATGTTGGATGACTTCCTTGAAAACAAGATCATCGAACTCCCTAAACCTAAGCGACCAGAAGAAGCTAGAAGGACAAGTGACCCAAAGTGCTGTCGTTATCACAGGGTTGTTAGCCATTCTCTCAAAGAGCGTATCATGCAGCAGGCCAAGGATATGAGAGGGTCATACTAGACTTGGACGAAACCACTGAAGCCAACTGCATCAGCGCTCAATTAGAGTCATCACCTTTACAATGAGAAAGTCATACCCAACTCCACCAAGAGAAAATATATGATCTGACTCCTACGCCAAGGATGGAGTTATTCACAATTCAGTTCGAAAGTCTAAAACTGGTTGTTGTGCCGTTGATGGTACAGACTTCTCCTTTAGAGATCAAACCCACTATAGATATCCCGGAGGATGATGAAGAGGGGTGGGCCCTTGTTACTCGACGAGGCCCAAGAATAAAAGGCGGGACGAACAACTGCCCCTGTGTCGTAGGAAGAGACATGGGAGGAAAAAGAAACCTCAACATGGGAGATGTAGGACGAGTCCGAGAACAAATAAGAAGTAGGACATTTAACCTATAGATCTACTTGAGCAAGAGTAGCTTACTCCTGTCACGTTAGAAGAGTTCTTCCTAGTGGGCTTTTTGGATGAAGTCACTGTTAACATGACCTCATGTACTGAGCTTGAAGATGAAGAAGATGGAGAAGAGAAAAAACAAGAAGATTCTCCAAAAGGAGATGATAAAACTCTTATCGTCTTAGAGGCTTTACCAACACACATGGATTGGAGGCAAATATTTCGCTCACCAGAAGAGATGCGTCAGTGTGTTATCACCACCCTTCACCACCCAAAGCTTTATGCTGACAAGGTCGAGAACATTGAAGAATCCTTAAAAGGCCTTGCCCAGTATGCCACGAGTATCACTTTCATCGATGACGACTTATTACTAGGCTCCAAACCTCACAACCGTCCTTTGTTTGTGATCGGTTATATCAGAGAACAAAAAGTCAAGCGCACATCGATAGATGGAGGTTCTGCTGTTAACATCATGTCTAAGTCTACAATGAATAAGCTGGGAATCGTGGTAGAAGAGCTTTCTAAGAGTCATATGGTGATTCAGGGGTTTAGCATGGAGAGTCAGCGTGCAATTGGCATGTTTCGCCTAGAGATAACAATGGGAGATCTACTAACATCTTCAATCTTCCATGTAATTGACTCCAAGACATCGCACAAGTTGTTACTTGGACGCCCGTGGCTCCATGAACCTGGAATAGTGGCTTCTACCCTCCATCAATCTCTTAAGTATTACAGTGGCGAGAAGAAGATCAACAGTGATGTCAAGACATTTACAAAGACAGAATCACATTTTGTCGATTCTAAATTCTTCGAAGAGGGCACCGAACCTAAGGAGACTATGCCCTCCATAATTTCCTCTGCAGGTAGGGATAAGCCGAAGGCTGCAAATAATCCTAAGGTAATACTGAAGCATGATAGCATGAAACAGTAAGAGTACTGTAAGGGAAACGTTGAACAAGAGAGTATCATCCAACTTGCTAAACATGTCGCCAAGCAAGTGGTGGTTTTCACAAATCACATGCCACCAATCTTAAGATATGTTCCCAAAGCTCATTGCAAGAAAGGAGAAACACCCTTTCAGTGGGTCCGTAAGTGGAAATAATAGGGGCAAGGCTATCAAGAAGGATACCGGGGCCAACTTGAGCACCCTTAAAGAAACTGTCACATTGCCAATGCGAAACATGTACCAACCGAAAGTGAGCAGACCCTCTCTGCTCGAATTTGTCTCTTGTTCCAAGATCTTATTAGATGGAGATGAGAACTTGCCAAATGCATGAACAAAAGAAGGATTTGACCTGAATGCATATAAACTTATAGAGAAAGTAGGTTATGACTTTAACAATCCTGTTGCGTAAGGGAAGGTAGCGGAGGTGGAAACCTACGGCCTCAACAAATCTAAAAGAAGATTTAAGAACAAGGAGGTCTAGTAGAGGTCCTAAAAGTGGGTCTTGGTTATACACCAGTACAGCTGATCAAGATATCAGGGCGACACAAGGCCAAACAAAAAGTGGTTCAACATATCTTTGCTGAAGAAATGGATAAGAGTGAGGATAAAAAGGCTTAACCTCCTATAAAGCCTTCTGTATTTAATAGGTGACAACCATCTGCCTCAAGAAAATGCCCATTCGTCTTCACTAGAATTAAGAGCAGTCAAAACCCTAAGTCTTCTGAGCTCTGGAGAATAAAGAATCATGCACAACCAAAGCCTTCAATCACGAAAGTAAAAGAACCCTCAAATCCATTACCCCAAGAACAAAAGGATTCAGTGTTTAATCGACTTGGTGATGGAAATGAAGTGCAAAGTTCTATCCCTTCGTGCATGAAGCGGTTTTCAACTCTTGATGTGAAGACAGATGGTTCACTAAGGGTGAAGAGACGCACTGTAATCTTTACTGGTCAGCTAAGTAGTTTTGACATCGATAAAGGAGATGAGCAAGAAGAAGTAACTTCTTCTAATCACATCACAGTTCAAGAATGTGAAGACTCGAAGTCAGAGATAGAATTCGCAGAGACTCCTAAAACCCTTAAAGATGGGGGGCCAGCTACAATTAATGATTTGAAGGAATTGGATCTCAAAACTGCTGAGAAACCCTGCCCCATCTATGTAAGTTCATTGCTTACACCCGAGGAAGAAAAGGAGTTCTTCAATCTCCTATTGGAGTACAAGGATGTGTTTGTATGGAGTTACAGTAAAATGTCAGGATAAAGTGGGGTGTTTCGCCCAAAAAGCAACCTTAACGACGCTTTCGTCCAGAGTTAGTACCTGAGATCGAAAGAGAGGTCAACAAACTCATAGAGGTAGGATTCATTCGTGAAGTAAAATACCTTACTTGGATTGCAAACGTTGTCGCTGCAAGGAAGAAGAATGGGCAACTTCGTATTTGCATAGACTTCCAGGATCTCAACAGCGCTTGCCCAAAAGATGATATCCCATTACCCATCATCGAGCTCATGATCGATTCAACCATGGGACACAAAACCTTGTCCTTTATGGATTGTACTGCAAGATACAATCAAATTCAAATGGTGCTAGAAGACCAAGAAGCCACTATGTTTCGCACTCCCAAAGGCATCTTCTGCTACAAGGTAATGCCCTTCGGTTTGAAGAATACCGGAGCGATATATCAAAGAGCAACGCAAACTATCTTTGACGACATGTTGCATAAAACTGTGGAGTTCTATATTGATGATTCGATGGTCAAGTCAAAAAGAAGAGCAGGCCACCTACAAGACCTTCGTTGAATTTTTGATAGGCTGAGGAGATGTTAACTAAAGATAAATCCACTTAAATGTGCTTTTGGTGTCACTTCAGGGAAGTTCCTAGGCTTTATAGTTCGATATAGAGGCATCGAAATTGACCAGGCCAAAATCAAGGCAATCCAAGAGATGCTTATCCTAAAAAATCTCAAAGAACTACGTGGTCTCCAAGGTCCTTTGGCTTATATCAGAAGGTTCATATCGAACCTTACCGACCGTTGCCACCCATTCCACCACCTTATAAAGAAGGGTGCATAATTGGAATGGGACCAGTCATATCAGAAAACCTTCGACAGCATCAAGAAGTACTTGTCAAATCCACTAGTTCTAGGGGCACCAATTCCAGGAAAACGTCTTATGCTATACATTGCAGCTCAAGAGAAGTCTTTGGGGGCATTGTGTGCCTAAGAAAATGAGGAAGCAAAGAAAGGGCTCTGTATCACCTAAGTCGCACTTTGGTTGGGGCTGAACTAAATTATTTCTCGATCAAAAAGATATGTTTGGCTCTCATGTTCGCCATTCAAAAGTTAAGGAATTGCATGCAAGCTCATACAGTGTGGGTGATTTCTAAAGCTGACCCCATCAAATACATCTTGTCAAAGCCAATTCTAAGTGGGCAACTGGCAAAGTGGGTTGTAATCTTGAAGCAATATGACCTTGTTTACGTGCCACAAAAGGCCGTAAAAGGATAAGCATTGACGGATTTCTTGGCGGATCACCCAATCCCTGATGCTTAGGAGCTAAATGATCACTTGCCTGGTGAGGATGTGTTCTTCGTTGATATCCTTCCACCTTGCAAGATGTATTTTGACGGAGCTGCGAGACATGATGGTACTGGTGTAGGAGTAGTCTTTGGTTCCCCAGAAAAACATGTCCTCATTTATTCATTCATCCTAGCTTAGTTATGTTCCAATAATATGGCTGAACATCAGGCATTGATTCTAGGCCTTCAAATGGCCATCGAAATGGGAATCAAAGACCTTGACATCTATAGTGATTCTCAATTAGTCATCCAGCAACTTGTCGAGGAATATGAAGTCAAAAAGGACGACCTTGTGTCATACCATAAATATGCCTTACAACTACTCGATAAGCTTGAAACGATCAAGTTACAGCATCCTAGGAGTGCCAACAAGATGGTTGACACACTTGCAAACCTCGCAGCCACTTTAGCACTGGGGGCAAAAGAAAGCATGAATGTCCCTGTTTGTAACCGGTGGATTGTTGCACCCCTCGTTGAAGAGTTTGAGGAAGAGGTCAATGCGGTTAGTGCTCAGGAAGTAGAGGAAGAAGACTAGCGCCAACCACTCATTGATTATTTACAACATGAAAAGCTTCCTAATGACCTGAAGCATAAGATGGAAATTCAACGAAGAGCCCCCCACTCCTATATTTTAATGGGATGCGTTATTAACGCTCCATCATTGGCCTTTAGTTGCATTGCTTTGATAGATAAAGATGAGGCTAGACAAACAATGGAGGAAGCACATTCAGGAGTATGTGGTGCACATTAAGCAGGACCTATATTGTATGATCGAATCAAGAGGATGGGTTATTATTGGCCTACCATGATGCAAAATTGCATGGACTACGCAAATAAGTGCGAGCCTTTCCAGTTTCATGCCAATTTTATTCATCAACCTCCTGAGCTGCTTCATCCAAACGTGGCATCTTGGCCATTTGAAGCTTGGAGACTCGATGCTGTGGGTCCTATCACTCTAAAATCTTCCGCTAGGTACTCGTACATCTTGGCGACAACTGACTACTTCTCCAAATGGGTAGAAGCAATCCCACTAAAAGAAATCAAAAAAGAAAATGTTGTTGATTTTATTCAGACCCATATCATCTACCGATATGGTGTGCCTCCATATATTATTACTGACAATGGCAAATTATTTGTCAACAAGCTGGTGACCGCTCTCTGTGAAAAATTCAAGTTTGTCCAACGCAAATCTTCAATGTACAATGCATCTGCAAATGGGTTGGCAGAAGCTTTTAATAAGACGCTTTGCAACTTACTAAGCAAACTGGTGGCAAAGTCAAAGCGTGATTGACATGAAAGGCTAGGTGAGGCTTTTTGGGCATACAAAACCACGTATCGGACATCGACCCAATCAACTCCTGTCGCTCTGGTGTATGGGGTTGAAGCGGTATTACCTTTGGAACTTCAAATCCCTTCACTCCGTATTGCCATACAAGAAGGCTTGACCGAATATGAAAATCACAAGCTTCGCTTGGCTGAGCTCGAGGCCCTTGATGAAAAAGGACTTCTAGCGCAACAAAAGTTAGAATGCTATCAACCTCGCTTATCATGAGCATTCAACAAAAAGGTACGACCGCGTTCATTTCAAGTTGGAGATCAAGTGCTCGCGATAAGAAGAACAATCATTCTCCCAAACAAGATTGGAAGCAAGTTCACTTGTGAGTGGGATGGCCCTTACGTGATTTGAGAAGTTTACACCAACGGTGCTTATAGGACTCTCAGTACCGACGGAGTACGAGTTGGGCCGATAAATGACAAGTTCCTAAAACTTTATTATCCTTAATGTGTTAATGCATGTAAGCTCCTAAACATGAGCCTAAACTGTTCATTCCTTCAAGTTAAACTCCATTGTACTACCCCTGGCTCGCAAGAGTATAAACTGTGAATGATGAAACCAAAAAAAAAATCTTGTTGTTTGAACTATGTATGGCTTGATCCTTTAGGGTTCCCCTTCAGGTACGTAGGCAACTTTGGTATGCACCCAAGTACAATCATCATCATCATTAAAAAAAAAATGACATTTCTTGATGCTTAAAAAAAAAGAGTTCATTTGATTGCGAGTTTTATACAACTTGTGAGTTTAAAGGAGAAACATAGAGATTTGGTTGGTTATAAATTCATATGTTATCATGAAGTTGATAATTGTGGAATCCAAATCACAAAGAAAATCAACTAAGATACATGTGCAGCAATGAATAAAAGAAAATTTTTATCTGAGCTTTATTCAATAGATATCAAGCTTACATTACAAAATTGCAAAGAGCATTACAAATCCACCCCCCCAAAAAAAGAGGAGGTAACTATGGATCTCATTAAAAATTCCTCAGATCTTTGAAAGACTCCTTTATATAGGCCTTAGCCTTCTCTAAACTAGCTTTTGTGGCTACATCCATCACTTCAGTGGCATTAAGTATGTCAATCTGACTCTACAAGTCAATAACTTCCTGCTCAGCTTCTTGAAGTAAATGCTCGCTGGTCGTTTCCTAAGAGCTAAGATCTTTCTATTGATCTTCCAAAAGTTAAAGTTCTTTCAGCAGCTCCTGATGCCTCGATTCGATATGCTTTAGCTCGGCCATCTTCGCTTCACCCTCTGTGTTCAACCGATGGGAGGCCTCATCAAGCTTACCTTGCACTTGCATGCGACAACTATCATGCTCTTTAGTAGATGTTCAGCCGGAGTAGCTCTGTTGTAGGTTCTTGAAGTCACATGCTTGCTTGATCAACCCTTCAACCTTGCTCTTTAAAGGAGTGACGTCAACACTTCTTTGAAGGATAGTGGCATAAAGGCTGTCAAAATCACCTTTAAGAGAAGGAAGTCCATCAAAAGGGGTGTGACACACCTTGTCAAGTATGGCTTTACCAAACACTCGTGCAGCATTCTTATCCACCTCCTTTATAACGTCGTCAGCGTTGAAGACAGAAATTTCCCTTTGGGGAGCCCTCAAAGCGTGTTATGGGCGAGGTACCGGTGAAAGAGCATTGACTCTATGAATGGACTCAACCTCATCATCATCCGAGGAACAAACACCCTGCTAGTCAACTAATCTCGATCTGCTGTCAAATAAATCCTTACCAAATGATGGTATTTGTCCAATCAATGTAAAACATTGACTTCCCGAAGGTAGAGGAATGTGTGCTAGTCCCTCCTTGAAATTCACATCATCACTTTCCCCCTAATTTTTTTTTTAAAAAAAGAGATGTATGCAGGGGCGAAGAAGGTGAGATATACATTTGAAAAGAAAGCATGCTTCTATTTATAAAAAAGAAAAAAAAGGAAGGGATTACCATGCATTCAGTAGGATTAGGTTCAGCATCGAGGGTATCCATAATATTCTCAGCACCTTCTGGCGAAAGCTCGATTTACCTTTTTGGTACTTGGCTCACAAACTTTGACAGGTAGCTCATCCTGACCATTCATAGCAAGATTAATCAGAAGATTAGACTTGTGTCTAAATGTCTCAACAGGTAGAATATTTGAATGGTTCTTCAATCTTATTCGTTACCTGTGGTAATGGCGCATTACTTTGAATAGGGATTGCAGGATGGGCATCACTGGGATGATAACATCTATTCTTAGAATCTTGACATGGGAAGAATCATCCTCCATTAGCAGAACAAAAGGCTCTAAGGGCTTCGCAGATCAAACAATCTTCAACTTGGGTTTAGAACCAAGTTTGCCTTCATCCTTTGAAATGTTCGTATCAAATAAATCACTTCGTTTTCTCTTGGAATCACTGGCATGTGGATTGCAAGTCGAAGAGATGAACATCTTGGACCACCTTTCATAAAATGCATAAGGGGAATTCCTCTCGAGTAAATTACTTCGCCCAGGAAGTAAGACTTGGGACCCTGTTCCATAGCTCATGAGCATGTGATGATAGCGAAGCATTATTTTCGGATCAGGAAGATTATCGAAGTCCAGATCAGCAGGAACATCTTGATAGAAACCAAATTATCTACTAAATCGGTCGGGGCAATAGTGCTCCATGACGAGGTTGTCTTCACAATGGTAAGAGACAAAATTCGAACGAATGCGGATAAAATAAGCACAGTCAGCCTTCGATAGCTTGCCATCATCCACGAGAGTCTCCCTAAGTCGGTTGATGATGGAAGAATGCCAGCGAAAGCCCCTCCCAGAACCAATGAGTTCTCAGGCCTCTTCAGATTGAAACGACTTGGCTTGACCAAGGCCACTAAACTTCACCATGCTTGGACTGGGGGAAGCCTCACCAACTAGCTCGTATGCACCAAAGTTTTTGGCTAACCAAGTGTAAAGAAAATGAGCAGGATTGCTGTAGGGAGGCAATGACCTATACCTGATGTCATCAATGATATGATGCTGAAAGTGTCAGGGCATATGCAACCAGCATCTCCAACTGATAAGATGAATGTGCATAGCCAACAGGAAAGAAATGCAGCTAGAAAGGTCTCAGTACGTTGGCCAATAGCCATTCCCAACTCATCGAAAATGGCCTGACAATCACCCCACCCACGGGCTCCTGCGTTGGTGATAGCAGACAATATTCTTGAATGAGGGATTCGGTTGTCTTGATCAGGCTTTCTACAAACATTGTACTTGTTGCGCCCTTGAAATCAAAAGGAAATCCACTGCTCTATGGTTGGCTTGCCCTTGCGACCTTGCATAAGCTTGTGGTAAGCAATGAATAGATAAATGCAACTCAACGAAAGCTTGCCTGTGAGTTCCCGTTGAGTAGGAAGAACTTTATCATAAAGACACCCCGAGAGTGGTAGCCCAAGGAAGTTGTAAATATCAAAGATAGATAGGGACACCTCGCCTTTAGAGGTATGCAATGTGTTTGTTTCGAGACACCAATACTCGCACACCGCCCGAATGAGGTTCAAACATCGATCATAAAGGAAGAGCAAAGCATACGAAGCATCAAACAGATGAAAGGTTGTGAGTTTATCCTTGCCAAAAACGAGGATATCCTCTAACCACTCCCAATAAAGCGGCTTGTAAGAAAATTCTCTATGCAATGGTAACTTGGGCCCATGATTTGCTCTCGGACTCTATGTCATGATGTAGCAATTGGTAAGAAGGGAGATTCTCTTTTTATTTTAATGTGAGTGGAGAGCAAAAACGTTTCGCCTGTCTTCAAATTCTTGCTGGACCACCAAGGAAGGCTCGGAGGATATCTAAAACAATCAGACTTGCACAAGGACGTTATAGGATTGCAGGTAGGCGACTTTGTCTCTTCCCCATCTACATCATTTTCACTAGGTTGGATGTGTAGATAGCGTCGCCCGCTAGTGGTTTTGTCCCTAAAAGTGGCCATCTTGAATAAACCCTGCATCAATAGCAGAAATAAAGAAAATTGAGTTGTAGGACTTGTCACAGAGGCAGTCGTAGCAATTTAATAATCGAATGAGGATTGAAAGAAAAAAATAAATCTTAGACATGGAAGCACTAGAGAACCAAAGAAGAAAAAAATGGGCACAAATGCAAGCAAGGGCTCTTTCGCAGTCAAATTCGCCTCTTGAGAACTTTCGTCTTTGGAATGTTGCCTTAGGAGGAGATTCAAGATTAACATGTTGATATACTCAAAAGGGTTAGACATTAAAAGGTTAACCGATATTAAATTAAATTCGCCTCTTTGATAACTTTCGCCTTTAGAAGGTTGCCTTTGGAGGAAATTCAAGGTTAACCCATTAATGTACCCAAAAGCGTTAGACATTCAGAGTTAACCGGTATTAAATCAAATTCGCCTCTTGAGAACTTTTGCCTTTGAAACGTCGCCTTAGGAGGAAATTTAAGGTTAACCCATTGATGTATCCAAAAAGGGTTAGATATTCAAAGATTAACCGGTATTAAATCAAAATTCACCATGTGGATAATATTCACCTTCAGGAAGTTGGCCTTAGGAGGATTCAAGGTTAACTCGTTGATGCACCCAAAAGGGTTAAATATTCAAAGGTCAACCGATGCTGAATCAAATTCGCCTCTTGAGAATTTTCGCCTTTGGAAAGTTCGCTTTAGGAGGATTCACCGTTAACCAATTGATGCACCCAAAATAGTTAAACATTCAAAGGCTAACCAATATTGAATCAAATTCGCCTCTTCAGAATTTTCGCCTTTAGGAAATTCGCCTTAGGAGGATTCAAGGTTAACCCGTTGATGCACCCAAAAGGGTTATACATTCAAGGGTTAAGCACAACAAATTGTTACGAAATCTAATGGGAAACAAAGAACTAGTAATATTGCATAAATTTGCAAAATGGCCTTCATACAAATAAGGAAAAATGGATAGATTGAGGCAAACAAGCGGGAAGGATGTACATTTGATTCAAGTTGATATTATCTAAGCAAAAGGAAAAGAAAAAGAAGAAGGTCAAAAGTAAACACTAAGCAGCATAAAGTTGCGGCAATGAAAAGAAGAAAAACAAACAGAAGAAGAAGAGACGTAGAAGAAGGCAGCACGAGAGAAGAATTAAGGGCAAAATTACCTTCAAGTGTTGCTTCCTCAAACTATTAACAATAAGGTGCTCGACTTTGTTGCTTGGAGCGACTTTACTTCTGCAGGCACTTTCACTTCTGGGAGAGATATAGGGGATGAGATGCACATTCTTGGTAATCAGCACCAAAACAGTAAAAAAAGGGGGGATCTTCGTAGCAAATGGGGCACTAAAGTGAAGTTGGAGTAATAAACTGCGATTCAGAGACCTTAACAAGCATGCCTACACCTGCAACAACTAGTGAGCTTTGTTTCACAGCGCAATTTACAAAGTCCAATTTGCTAGCAAGGGACAATAGATTTTAGTGCACATGTCGCCATTTATGATATGTCCAATCTGTTTAAAAGGAAAGAAAGAAAAAGACAAGGTCACGGATCATTGCCTTTTTTTTTTGGCACTGCAACAACAATTGTGCATGATATATCAAAGTCGAAATAGAAAAAGAGAAGGTAGCGAAAAAAAAGGGGGATGCAATATTTTACCTGTGCTTTTTTTTTGAGGCAAATTAGCAGAGGACTCGAACAAAGCTTTACAATGAGTATACTGCAAGCGCATCTCCTCAAGAATATGGGATATATATATATATATATATATATATATATATATATATATATATATATATATATATATATATTAAGTCATGTAATTAAAAGAAATCAATACCTAATTTGATACATTCCAAAAAATTTATGGGTGTAGTACGTGCTAATAGAAAGTGAAAATCTTCTGCGTCGATTGATATATTTTATTCAGGCAAGTTTCTTATTCCAAATCAAAGAAAGAATCCTGAAAGTTTTTATTTGAGTATATCAATCAAATATATTGATATATTCAATTTGAGAGAAAAAAAAGGCAAAAAAGGGAGACCAATAAATTGGTTCATAACTCTTATTGAAGACCCTCTCAAGTCAAGGATTTCGACCCGTGTACTACATAGCTTTGGTTGTGTAGATATCCACATTCAAATTTTGAGACCCGTCCACACCAAATATTTTAAGATCATGGGTGTGGCCAACTCTTAAGGGGGCATTTATAGAATGCAAAATTTTGCTAGCCAATTAAGACCTACCACATGGAAAGAAATAAATACTTTTATTTTTGGCCAATTACAGCGTGCCACGTGTTAAAATTAATTATGGCATTTCATTAAATATTAAATACTTATTGAAAATGTATGAGGCCAATTAAAAAGTGCCACATGGCATGGATGATGCAGAAAATAAATAATTATTTCTTTTAATAGAGATAAGGAAGGAAACCCTAACTCCGACTTCTCTATAAAAAGGGAGCTACCCCCTTACATTCATGGGTCGATATTTTAGAAGAACTCACAAGAGTTCAAGACTTTTCTCTAGCAGAAGACAGCAAGCACTTCAAATACATGCCGTCTATGCGCGGAGATTAAACTCACATCTTGATTGAGATTAGGCCTCTTAGGCCCTCTCTCAAGATCAAATTCATTAAAGTTTAGTCAAGGAGATTGAATCAGATAATTTATTACACTTGTTCTTACAACAATTATACAGATATTGTACCCATTATTCAACATAAATACAAAAATTCAATTTGTTACTCAATTTCTTGTCTAATTTATTGCAAGCTCGAAATTTGTGTTTACAATTACCAAGAAATAACAAAAGATATTTGATTTTCATTATTATTATTATCTGTTCATATGTATTTGAATATAAACATAAATATAAATAAGAAATATTAGACATCCTAGGTACAATGCAATCTTAGCAACAATACCTATATATATATTGAAATACCACAAAAATTTACCATCAAAAGGTACTAATTTTTTTTTGATTTTCGAAGCACAAGAGTCTAAACTAGTATTAACAATTAATAATGATAAGATTATATACCTTTCATATATCTTATTATTGTAATATATGAAAACTTACCCAATTTTTTCAAATTTCAACGGATGAGGATTCAAGTGGAGTTCATAGACCTAAGTAGCACTCAATTATTGATTTTTTTTCCAAACTGACATTGAGCCCCCCCCAATAACATTAAGTTTACAATAGTTTTTCAAAGTAACACAAGGTGACCTTTTAACCTAGAGTAGTAGGTAACATGTGTTTTTTTACTTTTTTAATAATAATAATAATAACAACAATAATAATAATAATAAGAAGAAGAAGAAGAAGCAGAAGAACAATAATACTAACTAAGGGGTCATGGTGATCGAGTAGTAGAAACAGTGGGTTCGGGTGGGTTTTTTTAACATCATCATCATTATTATTGTTGTTGTTATTATTATTGTTGTTGTTATTGTTGTTGTCATTATTATTATTATTATTATTATTATTATTATTATTATTATTATTATTATTAAAAATACAAGCTATCTGCTACTATAGGTTAATAGGCCACCAAGTATTATATTAGAAAAATATTGTTAACTTACTGCTAATGTAGAAAAAAATAATAACTCAACGCTATTTTGGATAAAAATCGATCCAAGTGACTATTAACAATTTTTTGTGGTAAGAGTATCTTTCCTTTTAACACATTCTTATTGTAATATTCTTACTATCAATTAAACTATATACAATTACAATTAAAAAGCTTACGAGATTTTTCATACATCGTATAAATCCTTAATACTAGTTGACATCAAAACATGTAAGGATTAGATACTTTAGATTTAAAATCGGTTGAATAAAATTAGACCTCAGTTTTAGAAAAACCGGATCCCCTTGCAATCAAGCATTTGAGCTTTGATTTCATTCGCACAAATTATGTACTCGAAATCATGTTTGCCACCTCTCTGTAAGGGTTGAAGAAGGGAAAAGAGAAGCCAAAAAACAAAAAGTCCATAGATTTGCTAATCTGGAGCCCATTCTTAGTTTTAATAATAATTCGACGAGACAAATAAGATATATATGAAAGATCATCGTCATATTTAACCAAACTGAACTAAGTTAAAATAGTTTCCCTCAGGCGTTACAACTAGAAGTGAGCGAGATAGGTTACTTCGCTGATTTTGCAGGATGCCAGGATCCAAGATCGGATTCGGATGGAATCGGGCCCCAGAATTTAAAATTAGTACCGGAATCGGTTCAATTGGGTCTAAAAATGTTGGACCCAATGCTGGATTAGGCCCAGAGCGGGTCCTATCTTGGGTACCCAATTTCTAAGTCAAGTTCTTCTTTAATTTTTAATTTTTCATGTAAGAAAAAGAGAGAGGGAGCAATTGAGAGAAGACTGAACTCATATTTGAAGTGAAATTCCTAAAAATCAAATTATAAGGTTAAACCAAATATGCAATAAACAGCAACGAAAGATTTACATACTCTAAAATAAACTTAATTGAAAACAATTTTAATCACAAACTCATAGATTAATATTACAAAAATAACGAGAAACCTAAAAATTATTTTAATTCACTTGAAATATAGAGAGCGAAAGGGAGAAAAACTATCAAAATAATATGAGAACAAATACCTAGTAAGTAACAAGACTTGTGAAGAGAAGAATCAAAGATTAAAGGAAGAAATCCATGGCAGTAGAAGATGTATAAAGAGTAAATCAGGGATAAATTAAAAACAAAACCAAGATAGAGTGTTAGGCTAAAGTAGTTGGAGCTGGGTATGGGCACAGAAGATACATCACTTGGGACCAAAGGTTTGCTTTGTATATTTTTTTTAATCAAAAGTCTTTCAATTTTGACTGGATACTGGACCCGATTCTGGTTTCAAAATTTAGGGTTCGGTAAAATTTCAGGACTCATAACCTGGGCCGAGCCTGTACCTTCTGGGTCCAAACCAATTTTGGGTCTGGACCCAGATATCTGGTTTTTTTGCTCACCCCTAATTACGATGGTTTACTATCCAAATAATTGTGACTCAAAATAGATAAATCGATATAGTTGAGAGCATGACATTGAGAAGGAGAGGGAGACAACCAAAAGAGCTCACAAACAGAATTTCTTTAGGTGTGTTTGGTCGTTATTTGTACCTTACTTATGGCATTTTATTTCTGCGTTATACTAAATACAAATAATAATAGGGGGAAAAAACAAAAGCAGAGAGTTTCCTAAGAGAATTAGGAGGAAAAGAGGATTTACCCAAGAGAATAACGGGGAGTACAAAGTGGTAAAACTTCGAGCCCCCTATGCGACTTTAATTTGATGTTGAACTTTCCACTCTAACATGGCATCACTTCTCAGGTGCACCCATTGTAAGGTTTCATTTTTGTTGGGGGGTTGGTTGACACCGCTTCCATTACCAAGCTTCTTTTCAAAAATATAATAATCTTATTAATATAATGTTAAATGACACATACAATGAAAACCATATATAAGTAAGTGTTGATCTAAAGCATAGAGGCAATAGCCAACTTCTAAATAATTAGCCCAAATCTTGTTGATACTTAAAGCTGAAACCATGAGTATCATGTCATATATAAGTTTTTATGACTTGCATCTTTATCGATCATGGAGGACTTCAAAATTTATGATAAAGGAATTTAATAGTTGACTTTATCTAACATTTCGGACCACTCTAATTAACGAAACTCTTATAAGAAGATAAACTAACATTCCTGTCAAAACACTTTAAATAAAACTGCTTGTGTTTAGTTATCAAAAATAACTAAATAGATATTTCTGGACACTTGTTTTTAATCGCATTCGAGATTATCTTTGGCTTTTACTTGTGTTTTGTAATTTGTGTCGACTATACAAGGCCTTTGCATGAGGCACTGAGAGAATTGAACGAGTGAGAGCGCATTCAGAGATCAAGTGCAAACCAAAATCATGTTCTATAATAGGTAGATTGCAGGGGCTACCTATGTATCGTCTGTTCTTTTTTGGGGTAAATTTCGGCTCTCATTTCTATGTTATTCATTTCCACTACTTCTCACTCTTTTCCATTCATTTCCACTCCTTAAAGACAAATATCATGTCTTCTCACTTCGTCCCTGTCCCTTTCATTCCTTCCCAATCCCTTCTATTCCCTCCTACTCCTTTCCACACCTTAATATCATTAATTTCATCTTTCCCCCACTTCATTTCTTTCCATTTATTTCCACTTCATTCCACTCATTCCCACTTTGTCCCATTCCTTTTAATTTTGTACCCGCTTCATCCTTACGAAAAGAATAGACCCATGCAAGGTAAGTGAGTAAAGCTAGACTCTTGAGTGCTTTTGGGTAGTGGACTGTAGCAATCTTTCTTTTCTAATAAAATTTATTGGGTTTGCCTATTATGATTAGAATCAGACCGAAGTTCGAATAAGAATAAGATAGCGAATTGAGGATCTGACTGAATTCACCCGATCAAATCATATGGACTCAGGGTTTCTAATCTTATATTTAGTCACCCAAAGAAATTTGGATTAGATGATATACAATTAATCCTTTTTACAATGTGAAGTAGTTGGAAGTCAAAGGCATTTTCTTTTGGGGGGGTGGATGTTCTTTCTCTGATAGGATTTTAAACATATTCTGATATTTATCTCTTGCCATCTTCATTAACAACAAAGCTAGTGAAATCTGAATACCCACTTAATAAGATTAGAATCATTGTAAAACAAAATATATAATCTATTGTCAAGAAATTCAAACGGGTTGCATGCAGACCACCTCAAAGAATATATTATAAAATAACTATAAATGGTGATTGTTGTGTAAATTTACTGCAAGTGCATGGTGTAGCTGTAGCTAGCAACTGACAAGTACGGGCAGGAACCTCAATTTCAACCATCAAACTGATTTTTAACACTCAATCTAGGCAAATATTCACTTAGGTTGATAGTTACTGAAAACAGTTCAATTCTAGTGAATGTTGGAAAATTGATCTAAGTTAATGGGTGATAAGGATCTGAGGCTGGGCTTCACTACACTATCATGCTTCGTGAATCATTAACTAAATCATGCAAGCATGCCTATGCAAACGATTTGAATGGAATGATTACAAATTGAAACACATCTATGCCTTCTATCAAAGGTCGTTAGACTGACTGATAAATCCTAATTATCTATTTTCATAAAAGTAGAATTGCCAAAGCCACGAAATTGAGTAATTAAAATTTCCCAATCAAAACCTCGATGGTTTTTACATCAAGATACTTAATCGCTCAGAAAGTAGCATTAGACAGAGGATTCAACTTTTGTTGATCTCCTAAACCTTAATTAAGAACAATGAAATACTTCCCTTTAGAAACTTTCATCAAACACTTGGCATACTAAGCAAGAATACAATACATAAGGACATGATTCACAAAGAAACTAGAACATGATTCAACCAAGCATAATAGGAGTTATTTGCCAACCCAAGATTGGGAATTTAGCCTCTAAACATATTCAAAATCATAATTCCTAACCCTAATCGCTACTGTGAATTGCAAATTCAATCTTCAGTCAATCCACAAATCAAAGCAATAAAGAGTCTGCAAGAGTCCCTCTAACAAAAGCTAATTTCCTCTTAAGAAGAATGCTCTCTAAAAAGATGAAAAAATTTCCCCAATTAATTACTCCAAAACTGCTAAGTAGCGCTAAAAATCGCAGGATGCACGACCATGCTTCGACACACAGCCGGTCGTGCATAATTGCTGACTCAAAAGACACAGCCCTACAAAAACGCATGGTCGATCATGCACTTTTGCAACAACTTTCTGCTTTCAGCATACAGCCATGCAAAATCTGTACACCTCGTCATGTAAAAGCTTTTACTCTAATTCTTCAAGTTTTGACCCTATCTATTGACTTTCAAACCTCTTTCCTTGGCAAAACATCGTTCCTTGCTCATTTATGGGTTGATGAATGCAGAAATCCTTCCAATTGGGACCAACATACCTACAAATGGCAAATTAGTCCAAATAAAAGAATTGCGAGCAAAGAGAAGCACATATGATCAAATCCTCCATTGAATCAGAGAAACATGTGGGGAAGATTATAAAATTAATGGGTCAAAAATAGCGAAATTGAGGTTTATCAACTCCCCCATACTTATCTCTTGCTTGTCCTCAAGCAAGGCTATCAATCAAAAGATCAATGGGTAGAGATTCGCTTCAAAGTACCAACCTCCTCATGCAAGTAATGACAACTAGATCAATGAGTATAGAAACTCACAGCTAAGGAACTCAGTCAGGGCAAAACTCTTCATTTTCAAAACACATGCTCCAAAACACGCACAAGAATTACTAGGCCATGATGCAAGAATAGATAGCCCATATCAAACTGCTGAGTTATGTCGTGCCTCCTCTAATTGTTGGTGAGCTAGTTAGACTGATAGAGCCTCACCTTTCAGGGTAAGAAAATAGAATGCTCTCCTCGGGTGTTTAGGGTAGAATTGTCACTCAAGGTCGTTCTCAATGCATGCATACTACCATAAGCTTGGTGAAGCTCTCAATTCTCCACCATTGAGGTTATATACATAAGTGTCATTCATAAGGCTTCTCAAGGACTGTAATGGGGTCAAGGGTAAGGATAAGAAGGGAGAGGTTTAGGCAAAAGGAGCTAATTAGTCAAGCAGAGAGCGATCAACAACTCCACCCGATCACAAGACCATTACCACTATCCTAGATTTAAATAGAAAGGAAAGGGGTTGAAATAATTTATTGGGAGTTTCCTATGCAAACATTTTATTTTCTAGCTCTTCTCTTTTTTCTTTTTTTTTTCATTTCATTTTTCTTCTTTTCACCTCCTTTTTTCCCTTTCTTTTGCAATCTAAGACGGCAAAGGTTAAAAGAATAGTTTCAACTGTCAATCCTGAGAAGTGAACAACAATCACAGCTAACCATTGAAATGCATCAACAAGAATAATTTCCAACCAACAGAGCTCTACTAACTTGTTTTAGGGTATGATTGTTCATTTTAGGCCATAGGTTAAGTAGATATTGGTGAGACAAATGACAGGGTAAAGCTCAACAGGGCTAGCAAACATATCATAATAGTGCACGGTGGCTTTTTGGCTCATGTGGTTTGTAAGTCAATCGAATAATCGAATGTCTTAATCATATTAACATTATAAACATGCCAAAAGTGATTTTGAAGAGAGTCAACCCAAGTTTTAAAGATGCACACACAGGAGGTTTGAACACTTATGAAGAAAAGTTTTTTAGACTATGTAAATGAGTAGTCATTACAGGCTCAAAAGTCTCACTGGTTCTTCTACCACAATCTAAAAGCTAGCTCAAGTGATTAGCAAGCTACCAGAGCTCAACACTTCACATCATAGCAGAATTACAGGGGCAAATACACAAACACATAGTCTAGCAATCTAAACATTTTCACAATCCATTTTCACAAGATTTTGCCCTAGTCGGATCACATTAATCATGAACTATCACAATTATCAATCCAACTGATCTCCCCTTGAATGTCATCATAGGAGGGGTTTTTTAAGCCTTTTTTTCTCAAAATTTTCAAATTTTTTCTTTTTATTCATTTTTTTTCAAAGCAATAAATCTACCTAAGGTAATCAACAAGTAGAAAAATGAAGAGAAGGATCAGAGAGATTATCTTGTGGTCTTATAGAAGCCCTACTCAACACGCTTCCACTTGAGGTAAACAGTTACAGAGAATATACAATGCACCACCTATCTGTATGCTCTAACTTACATGCTCTACTAAATAGAAGATAAGATTAAGACTAAACCACCCTATATATGCACCTAAACTAAAGATGAAACGTAAGACCTTGATGCAAGCATGCTAAATGGGTGGATAAATGTACAACACCACAACAAACCACATAATCATGCACCATTCATAGTCTCAACAGCCCAAAGTGCACCTCCAATCATCATCAAGACCAACCAAGAGCTCATGACCTCACCACCCCTATGCTTCAACTATTCATTGTCCCCAATGAAAGAAATAGATATGCAAAGTAAGGAGAAGGGGGTACACTTATAACGCATCAGTAGGGGCTGAGACGGCCACTAGGCCCCCAATTAGACGAAGGATAGGGCAACTAGAGGTGTTCATAAGCATAATACACATGGTGCACAAGGTTTCGCTATCTGTAGTCCCACTTATTCTATCGACAGAGGAGTTCAGCGTGCTCCTAGGAATGTTACTCACCCATATAGTCGAGCCTTAAATGAAGGCGAGTGAACTCATCGATAAGGAACTGGTGGAAAGGAACCTGCTATCATCCAGATCGGCCAACCTCATCACGGGGATCGCCAGCTGTGAGGAGCTGGGGGTAGAACGACATCCCCATAGGTGGCACCCGTGGCGTTCCCACCTTAAGGGGGAACCTCAGTGTTATCATCCTCATCATCACCCTCAGCATCAATGTCATTATCATAACTCCAGTTGGCTTCATTGATGACAATGGTCTTAGAGGGGTTAGGTAAAGGAAAAAGGGCATGACCATGATGGCTCGCCCACACTTGGTTACTCACCAATATTGAAATGTCCATATGCATACAAGCGGCCAAGTTAAGGCGTACACTCGCATGAAGAATGGGCATAAGGGGGAAAAGATTCCCTAACCCTAAACCATGAGCTAAAGCAATAACAATGTCGCCAACATCAATGACCGAAGAGCTACTCTTAGCTTGCGTAAGAATATGAAAAGTGGTGTTTATGTGAACCCCATCTAATACCGCCCATAAGATAAATAATTCACCTTACCTAGGGACCCCTTGACTCTCAGATCAGGGAAATTAATGTTCTCCATAAGGCATTGGACGTACCTAAGGAAAGGGTTACATATAAATGTTGCTTTGCTAGAGCGAGAAACATAAGGGGGCGAGTCATAGGTAATTATTTTAAAAATCACCCCTACTATATTCCCGATGGACACATTTAGCTATGTTACCAATAGGGAGTTGCAGCAATTTACTAACAATAACAACAACAACAACAACAACAACTACTCCCAGTGTGGGTCTCGCTTTCGCGGGGTCTGGGGAGATCCAGCTGTAAGCAGCCTTACCTCTACCGGCATTCCTACCTACAGTTGCAGCAATTTACTAAAGCAGGCTAAATTTATTTCATGAGTTAAATCGCCCAATCCAAAATGAATGTAGCAATGTCCATTGTTGTACTCCCACCTCTCATCAATGACAAACAAACTAAAGAATTCCCAAACCAACTTCTCATACGCTGGGAATTGCAATAGCACATATGATTACCAACCCAACACACCAAATGTAACACCTCCAGCCCGTAGGGTCGGAAACATTATGTTTTCTTAACTTCTTACTTAAATTCTGGGGCAAAAAGGACAGAGTTTCCCCTAAAAACTGACCGTTTCCAGGCTAAACGCCTTACAATAAACCCCTGTAAATCAACGGAAGCGCAAAACATTTAAAAGAAACTCAACGGCTATACGCCGGAGTTTATAACTCAACGAGCCACCCGCTCGGAGTACATCACAGAGAATTGTTCATTACTAAAGAAGAAATGAAAGATACAACTCAATGATTCACAAAACCAGAGTCTTGGAGTTTACATTCCAAATTATAACTAACTTTGATCAAGAAGACATCTAACTAATTAGATGGTTGGCTCGTACGGCCATACAGAGCGATCTTTATACCATATACAATACATGAACTAGAATGCTTGGTTTACATGCGTTTGGAAACTAAGAATATATTATATGACTTCATTAAAGACGTAAGTAGGCACACATGACACCCTGCAAGTGAGAATAGACTCCATCTTGACATAGTTGACTCAACTTCTTCCTGTCACAAGAAAACCTGGGGAAAAAGGGTAAAGAGTAGTGGGATAAGCAACCATACGCTCAGTGAGTGTCTCCCGACCCCCTTAAAACAAAACCGTTGTAGGTAATAATATCTTTAATAGCCACATATCACGTATTCATACTTTACTATCATATTAGGCATTCATAAAACCCTTATGGAAGGATCACTAAACATAAACTTCACTTTAAGCACTCAAACACATTTCTAAGTCCCTAAATGACCAAACTTCTTTACTAACAGGCAGTCAAATACTTAAGTAAGCGACGAAGTTAAGCACAGAGGCTTTCTTTTTCATAATCATAACTTCTTAGCATTCTATTCGAACTATGCATGAAACCTTATTCATATGATGTGCACATAAAGTTATCTCTTTTCGTAATCATACTGTTCTTGACATTTCATTCATATGATATACATAAGACACACACAAATTTTAAGTCTCATTCAAATCTCATTCATAGATTCTGCGTGAAATATGATCATAAGGCTTTCTTTTTCATGATCATATCTTACTTAGCATCTCATTCAGAAGTTATACTTGAAATGTTCACATAAAGCTTTATTTTCATTAGCACACTTTACTTAGATCTCATTCAGATGATATATACAAGCATCTTTCTTTCTTCTTGTGAAAACACTTTACTTAGCCTTACTTGAAATCCCATTGACATTTCATTCACAAGAAAGGCACAGAACATGCACAGAAAACTTTTCTTCTTTCCTTGAAAACTCTTTGCTTAGCCTCTTGAGGCCCATAAAAATTCTTTTCTTAGCCTCTTTGAAGCTCGTTTTCATTAAAGGAAGTTTCTTTCGTATTAGTCGCATAATGACCCTTATAACTTTTCACATTTCATTTGACTGGCCTCTCAATGGCCCTTGAAACTTTCTTTCTTCTAATATACTTAAAATGGAAAAATGCCAGCTGCTTTTCTTTACTTAATAGGAAAAATACATCTAGCATAAGATCATTATAGGGTGCTGATTAGGTGAGAACTATTCTTAAACCCCATAGTGAAACCTAACGCTCACGCTAAGCTCTTACTCCCGAGACGGCTACATAACATATCGGACCGTTACATTACCCTCGTCAGGGTCTTCTAGGGTCTCCTAGTGCCAGGACTTATCCTATAGGCTAACATCATTCATAACATATTGTCCGAAGCACATTATCTTAGCCAATTGAAAGCGTATCGGTCATAACAGCTAATAATTTTGCTGCCTCTCACAGCGAAATCCTTTTTCATACATCGCACTTTCTTTTTAATCAAATTCTTTAGGGAATCCCCTGTTCAAGCAAGTTCACTCCCAAAACAAAGTTCGTATAGCTAAAATAGGCCATTGATTGCTAATAATCATGGCTACTATTGCTTTGAAACACGAAAAATATCCTTTTTCAAAACAATACCTTCACACGCATAATGCATCTTATTAACATAAAAGGGGAGGAATGCACACATAATACATTCAAGCACTTCATAGTCATTTCAACACAATGAGCCACACATGGCCTTACAATCCACACGATTGTGGTTAATTCACAACCCAGCCTCCCTCCTCACAAGCACCGTACCATAAGAACCTCGAACCACTCATAGTTCTTCCTCAAACCATCCAACTATCATCTTGGTTTTGCAGTTCATTAATCATAACATATTATCATGCAAGCTTATAAGGAGGTCGGATTTAGGTATTTACCTGGGCAAGCAATACCATTCGGCGGTGCATTACAGTAAGCATACATACATATATATACAATCACATCCACATATATAACTATAGTACCTTACTTAGCAAATCAAGCATGAATTGACTCTAAGCATTTGTAGTTCACTTCGAAGTTATTAAACGAACAAAAGTTAACTAGTTGTACATATATCTATCCTAAACATTTATGGTTTACTTCGAAGTTATTATACGAACATGAGTTAACTAATCGTACATATATTAATCCTAGACATTCGTAAAGCATTTCGAAGTTAATAAACGATTATGGAATAACTAAACATACATACATTAATTCTAAGTATTTATAATTCAGTTCGGAGTTAATTTTCAGGCATGTGGTAACTGAATATATTCGAATCGATTCTAAACATGTATAATTCATTTACAACTAAAGTTTCAGGCATGTATTAACTTAATGTATTCGAATCGAATCTAAACATGCATAATTCACTTCGAACTAAATTTTCAGGCATGAATTAACTGATTTTACTTGAACCGAATCTAAACATGCATAACTTATTTCGAACTGAACTTTCAGGCATGTACTAACTAAACTAACATGTATCGATTCAAGCCGCTTTCGATTATTAATCAACTAAACTAACATTTAATGATTCGAATTCATTTTCAGGCATAAACTAACTAAACTTAACATGCATTGCAACTTAAAGCTTAAAACGATTTCGAAACTAGTAATACTTAGGAGGCGAGAAATACCCACTTGGACTCCGAGCTAGAAGACCTGATTTTGGGTTTTGGGGCTCGATTCGAATGCTTCAAAACCGGAATCTCGACTCTCTTGCCGCTGTCATGCCTGGCAGTTTGAAAACCCTGGCTTTCAAACCCTCATTTTCCTGGGATTTGGGGGGTCGTCGGACCCGAGCCACCAGCCAGAAGCCTTGGTGACGGCGCTTGGCCGCCGTCCCACTGGTGTCGACCACTGCTGACCTAGGAGTCCCTTACTCCCTCGATCTCTCAACCTCTCTTGCTCTGCTTCACCCTCACTGCTCTGGCCTTGGTCCTGCGGCTCCCGTGCGAACCGGCGGCGGCCGGCTACTTGCCGATGTGGCGTCGCACCGTCGCCCTCCCCCCTTTCTCTGGTGTGGAAGGTGGTCGGGGGGGTGTCGTAAGGAGCTTTAAGAAAGGCCCCCCCCCTTTCGTGTTTTGTTTGCTGAGAAAAGAAGGGGCTTCGACCCCTTACATTATGCATTTTTTTTGTTGCTGTTTTGGCTTGGTCTCACTTGCTAAATCCAGCTAGGTCGGGTCTGGCTAATCTCAATACTTTGTATTCTAAACCCCAAATTAATGAAGGTTCGATTTTAATAAACCTCGAAACTAATTCTAAGGTTAACCACCTACTCACATTCGGGAAACAACTAATAAATCGAATAACGACTAAATTAAACTATCGATATAATCTAAAGACACAAATAGCACGAATTAACTTTAAAATCAATAATAGCAATAATAATCCCTTTTTAATAAAATTATAGCTCCTAAAAGCACATCGATAATAATTTAACTCATATAGTTGCTAAAAATATAAATTTATAACGTAAAAAGGTAATGCAGTTAGCTTAACGGAAAACAAAGAATGCGGGTCTTACATTCTTCCCCCCTAAAAGAATTTCATCCTTGAAATTCTAAACCTAAGTTCGGTCTTTCCTAGTATGCACACGCACAACTAAGATCTACGCGGTAGGTTTCTAAAAGGTTCCATTTTGCAGACACTACTTCTTTTAAATCGAAAGACAATGGCTTCTGGTATCCAATCTCCTCCTCACCAATCCTCTTCAAGCGTCTACTCACTCTATTTAGGCGGCGAGGGTAAATCGCATTGAAGAGGGGCAAATGAGTTGGCGTAGAAAACCATATCGAGTTTGTTTTGAAAAATGAACAAAGGTTTTTGATAATCTAGACTCAGTTCGCACGACAAGCACTAATTCTATGCAGATGCATTTATAAGTGCGCATCTAAAAGCATGACAACCGGAACAATCACATCTTAAGGTCATACACTAGTAGTCTCCTACTAAAACATGAATTCAAGTCACTTTTGGGACCACAATGATTAACATGGAGACTCCTATAACACATTTAGAATAACAAAAATGTCATATAGCACCACATAGTATCATTTAAGCATAATAGCATCACATAGCATCATTTAAGTATAATAGCATGACATAGTATTGCATAGTATCAGCAATTCAGCATTCTCAAGTTTAGGAATTAGAGGTAATATGAAACTAGTTGATATACATATAGCAAGCAATTCACAAAATGAAAGCATGTATGATTGACATTCCTGTGTTCTTACATCAATTCTAACTAACTTATGGGCCATACATTCATGGTAACTTAGATCGGACTTGTCAAGGTCGTATGAAGGGATTAACTTAATCATGTTCATTCTAAAACATGAAGATATTAGGTAAATCTAAGGTTAAATCATTTGCGAGAAGTTACCACGTCACAATAGGATAGCAGAGACATCAAATTACATCATAAGGACAACGAAGGAACTCGGAGTAACACTTGAATTCACATTGACATCACGTAGGGGTTAACAATGGAGCATTAAAATCAAAAATCATGAATCAACATAAACTAGCGTATCATGTCGATAAGAATAACTTTGAGATAGAAATGCTAAGGCATAATATAAGTCGATGGTTTTGATAGTGGGGAGACTTTCCCTAAGGTCTCTACTTGGAACTAATTGTCTCTTAAGTCATAGATTCATACAAATGAAGGGTTATGCTCATCTAATAGCTTTAATGTTTGATTCATTGCAAGAATATGTGAGTGCAGGCTTCTAAGGTCGTCTCATCATGCTCTAGATATGTGTGTATGTAGTTATTCACCTATAATATGGAATCATAGAATTCACGGAATGCAGATAATGTGTCAGAGGTCATGTCATGCCCTTATTTACAAAACTTAAATCATTGGCTAATCAAGCCACATGCCAAGCCAACTTAAGTCAAGCAAATACCAAGATACGCATTTACTAAGCCAATCATTCACAGAATAGTTGAAAACTGCGCATGATGACATGACCCTGAGTATTCTAACATGCTACTTTCTTACACATGAGATATATACTCTATAGATGTGATTCATGTAAATATAGCTTTATTGTCATCTAATCACGCTTTACATACATCGAGTTTAACTAGTTCAATTATAACACGAGAAAACAGTATTGATGGGCTATATATAATGATTCAAGAGTCATGTCGTGTAACTAGCTGCATAAAATCAAATTGTTCTAACTAATACAGTTACATGTTCAATCAAATTCAAGCAAGCAGTTGTCAAAACTCATTTTGTTGGCATTTGATCATGAACACATCGATGGCCTTATAGGTACGCGTTAAGCTCTTATGAGGTACTCCTATCTCAAAGGTGATCATAGGAGTCCTACTGCTTATGTCACTCACCTTGGTAGGGATTGTTTACTACGTACAATTCCAAAGTCTGCCAGGTTCTTTCTCCCTTACGCTTTCTAGGTATATTCGGGTTCGTTCGAGCCAAAACATTGTCACCCTCATGAATAACAATCCATATAATTAAAAAAAAAAACAAGTGATGCATGGTTTAGGCAATAATGGCGAAGAGGGGAAACAGTAGGCACACCACGCATTGTTTAACAAGGTCCTACCATTAGCATTTAGTTTTTCAAGCATGCATACGAAAATATCTCCTAATTTCACTCAGGCAATTCAAAATTCACAACAGCAAGGTACCATTTAGTAGGATTATCAATCATAGCAACTAATTTCCAATCATTCCTTTCTTAGCTCCATACGAAAGATTCTATCGACGTACACATTGTAGCACATACACATTTACAAGCGACATTTGATGAACATAAGGGAGCGTATTTATGAATCTAAACTACCTCATCATCACTAATTGAACGTTAATCCTTCGGTGTAAGATAAACTTGGCTCGACTCTAACTCACTAATTAGAAGACTTTAACCTGCAAGGTCCTTAGGCTTTCAAAAGGAAATAGTTTAACTGCTTCTACCTCTCTCTCTACCAACCTTTGAGTACGTCTGCTCAGTCCATTATGGGGCCCGAGCAGCAAACCGTACTTTAGGTGCAAAGATGGGCTTAGAGTTAAGGCTTTCCAATCATTCAATTTCAAATCGTCAAGGCGTACAAGCAAACAAGTAAACAACCTTCGATTGAATTAACACTTAACTCATTCATGAGAATACAAGTTATTCGGCTTACACGCTTAACAATTTGATCGTTCACTCGATTAGTGAGCTCACTCGAGCCGCACCTAACTAGCTAAATGCGCCAACATTCACATTAAATGCACATTTGTAGACCTAGTAGGCATATATCACATCATTCTGAACGCGTTCCTATCGGACTATATGAATGCAAGACTCAGGTCGTGGCCTATGGTCGCAGGACCATGCTCTGATACCATCAATGTAACACCCCCAACCCCTAGGGCCGGAAGCGTTACATTTTCTTAACTTCGTACTTAAATTCTAGAGTGAAACGGACAGAGTTTCCCCTAAAAACTGACCGTTTCCAGGCTAAACGCATTACGATAAACCCACATCTAACTAATTAGATGGTTGGCTCGTACGGCCATACAGAGCGACCTTCATACCATATTACATGAACTAGAATGCTTGGTTTACATGCGTTTAGAAACTAAGAATATGTTACACGACTTCATTAAAGACGTAAGTAGGCACACATGACACCCTGCAAGCGAGAATAGGCTCCATCTTGACATAGTTGACTCAACTTCTTCCTGTCACAAGAAAACCTGGGGAAAAAGAGGAAAGAGTAGTGGGATGAGCAACCACATGCTCAGTGAGTGTCTCCCGAGCCCCTTAAAACAAAACCGTTGTAGGCAATAATATCTTTAATAGTCACATGTCACGTATTCATACTTTACTATCATATTAGGCATTCATAAAACCCTTATGGAAGGATCACTAAACATAAACTTCACTTTAAGCACTCAAACATATTTCTAGGTCTCTAAATGACCAAACTTCTTTACTAACAGGCAGTCAAACACTTAAGTAAGCAACAAGGTTAAGCACAGAGGCTTTCTTTTTCATAATCATAACTTCTTAGCATTCTATTCAAACTATGCATGAAACCCTATTCATATGATGTGCACATAAAGTTATCTCTTTTCATAATCATACTGTTCTTGACATTTCATTCATATGATATACTCATTCATATGTTATGCGTGAAATATAATCATAAGGCTTTCTTTTTCATGATCGTATCTTACTTAGCATCTTATTCAGAAGTTATACTTGAAAAGTTCACATAAAGCTTTATTTTCATTAGCACACTTTACTTAGATCTCATTCAAATGATATACACAAGCATCTTTCTTTCTTCTTGTGAAAATAGTTTACTTAGCCTTACTTGAAATCTCATTCACATTTCATTCATAAGAAAGGCAAAAAACCTGCATAGAAAACTTTTCTTCTTTCCTTGAAAACACTTTGCTTAGCCTCTTGAGGCCCATAAAAACTCTTTTCTTAGCCCCCTTGAGGCTCGTTTTCATTAAAGGAAGTTTCTTTCGTATTGGTTGCATAATGACCCTTATAACTTTTCACATTTCATTTGACTGGCCTCTGAATGGCCCTTAAAACTTTCTTTCTTCTGAAATACTTAAAATAGCAAAATGCCAACTGCGTTTCTTTACTTAATAGGAAAAATACATCTGGCATAAGATCATTACAGGGTGCTGATTGGGTGAAATCTATTCTCAAATCTTATAGTGAGACCTAACGCTCACGCTAAGCTCTTACTCCCGGGACAGCTACATAACATATCAGACCATTACATTACCCTCATCAGGGTCTTCTAGGGTCTCCTAGTACCAGGACTTATCCCCTCATTCATAACATATTATCCGAAACATATTATCTTAGCCAATTGAAAGCGTATCGGCCATAACGACTAATAATTTTGCTGCCTCTGACAGCGAAATCTTTTTTCATACATCGCACTTTCTTTTTAATCGAATTCTTTAGGAATTCTCCCGTTCAAGTGAGTTCACTCCCAAAACAAAGTTCGTATAGCTAAAATAGGCCATTGATTGCTAATAGTCAGGGCTACTATTGTTTTGAAACACGAAAACATCCTTTTTCAAAATAATACCTTCACACGCATAATACATCTTATTAACATAAAAGGGGAGGGATGCACACATAATACATTCAAGCACTTCATAGTCATTTCAATACAATGAGCCACACATGGCCTTGCAATCCACATGATTATGGTTAATTCACAACGCAGGCTCCCTCCTCACAAGCACCGTACCACAGAAACCTCGAACCACTCATAGTTCTTCCTCAAACCATCCAACTACCATCTCAGTTTTGCAGTTCATTAATCATAACATATTATCATGCTAGCTTATAAGGAGGTAGGGTTTAGGTACTTACCTAGGCAAGCAACACCATTCGGCGGTCCGTTACAGCAAGCATACATACACATATATAACTATAGTACCTTACTTAGCAAATCAAGCATGAATTGACTCTAAGCATTTGTAGTTCACTTCGAAGTCATTAAACGAACAAGAGTTACCTAGTTGTACATATATCAATCCTAAACATTTATGGTTTCCTTCGAAGTTATTATACGAACATGAGTTAACTAATCGTACATATATCAATCCTAGACATTCGTAAATCATTTCGAAGTTAATAAACGATTATGGAATAACTAAACATACATACATTAATTCTAAGTATTTATAATTCAGTTTGCAGTTAATTTTCAGGCATGTGTTAACTGAATATATTCGAATTGATTCTAAACGTGCATAATTCATTTAGAACTAAAGTTTAAGGCATGTATTAACTTAATGTATTCGAATCGAATCTAAACATGCATAATTCACTTCGCACTAAATTTTCAGGCATGAATTAACTGATTTTACTTGAATCGAATCTAAACATGCATAACTTATTTCGAACTGAACGTTTAGGCATGTACTAACTAAACTAACATGTATCGATTCAAGCCACTTTCGAGTATTAATCAACTAAACTAACATTTAACGATTCGAAGTCATTTTCAAACATAAACTAACTAAACTTAACATGCACTGCAACTTAAAGCTTAAAACGATTTCGAAACTACTAATACTTAGGAGGTGAGAAATACCCACTTGGACTCCGAGCTAGAAGAGCCGATTTTAGGGTTTTGGGGCTCGATTCGAATGCTTCAAAACCCCAAATCTCGACTCTCTTGCCGCTGTCATGCCTGGCAGTTTGAAAACCCTGGCTTTCAAACCCTCATTTTCCTGGGATTTGGGGATCGTCGGACCTGAGCCACCAGCCGGAAGCCTTGGTGACGACGCCTGGCTGCCGTCCCACCAGTGTCGACCACGGCTAACATAGGAGTCCCTTACACCCTCGATCTCTCAACCTCTCTGGCTCTGCTTCACCCTCACTGCTCTGGCCTTGGTCCTGCGGCTCCCGTGCGGACCGACGGCGGCTGGCCACTTGCCGGCGTGGCGTCGCACCGTTGCCCTCTCCCCTCTCTCTGGTGTGGGAGGTGGTCGGGGGGGTGTCGTGAGGAGCTTCAAGAAAGCCCCCCCCTTGTGTTTTGTTTGCTGAGAAAAGAAGGGGCTTCGGCCCCTTATATTCTATTTTGTTTTTTTGGTTGTTTTGGCTTGGTCTCACTTGCTAAGTCTAGCTCGGTCGGGTCTTGCTAATCTCAATATTTCGTATTCTAAACCCCAAATTAATAAAGGTTCAATTTTAATAAACCTCGAAACTAATTCTAAGGTTAACTACCTACTCACATTCAAGAAACGACTAATAAATCGAATAACGACTAAATTAAAATATCGATATAATCTAAAGGCACAAATAGCGCGAATTAACTTTAAAATCAATAATAGCAATAATAATCCCTTTTTAATAAAATTATAGCTCCCAAAAGCACATCGATAATAGTTTAACTCATATAGTTGCTAAAAATATGAATTTATAATGTAAAAAGGTAATGCAGTTAGCTTAACGGAAAACAAAGAATGCGGGTCTTACACCGAATAGGGAATTCAAATCATCCCACAAGCATAATGCTTTCAACAATTCAATATTAATATACTTAGGTTCACTAATTCTTCTAGAAACCAAAGCATCATAGTGCTCGCATTGTGCACCATCAAGAAAGACAGTACCATGCTTGTTAATTGCATTAGGGAGTTGGGATTGTGCACGATTACCTCACAGTGAGGTTGGTGGGCAGCTAGCCTAACCAGTGGCAGCCATACTGGGCTTGGAGGGTCATTTGGGAGTGGAGGCTTTGTTCTTTGTAACCATGGTGGTGGAGCAAGAATGACTAGGCACTGCAACCAAAATACACAATGATCACTCGAAAATCAACAAATCAACCTCCCAACTTAGCAGATGAGCCCAATGAACAACTAATTCACCCAAAAGAACCCCGAAAATCAAGCAAAAAATGTGGAAATGAGAGGGTTGTGTGGTTGAGGTGGAGGTGGAGGTGGAGGTGGAGGTGGAGGTTGGATATTTGAAGGAGAGAGTGGTGGGGCATGATCGGCAGACTTGGCGGCTGCGGCGAGAACGACGATGGAGGGTGAGGTCGTTAGTGGTGGAAAGTGAGGGTGAGGGTGCCGGTAAAGGTGGGGTGGTGGTTTGGTGGTTGTTGGAGATTTGGGGAGAATGGAGTAGAAGAGAGAGAAATTAAGGGAACAGCAGGGCAGCGGTCACCAGCGAGTCAATTCAACTGGGGCTGGTGAACGGCAACAGTGGCTGACAGTGGCGTACTAGGGTGTGTAGGAAGAATGGAGAGGAGGAGAGAGAAATTAAGAGAGGAGATAAGAGAGAGTCGTGGCGGTGAGTGAATGGGTGACAGCGGGGCGACGGTCGCTACTAGGTGGGCGGGTGAGGGCGCCAGTGAAGGTCGAGTGGGCGGTTAGGTTGTGTGGTGGCGATTTGGTTGAGAGAGAGAGAAGAGAGAGTTTCGAGCAAGAGAAAGAGTGAAAAGAGAGAGGTCGAGTGAGGATGGGTGGAGTTTTAAACCCAGGTGCACAGCAATGCATTGTGTGCACGAAGTTTCTCCTCTGAGATACACGGTCATGTGGATTATGCACGGTTAGTCGGGCATCTGGGTTGACCCAAGAGTCTTCCAATTTTTCATGTTTTTGGCTCCTTTTCTTTTCTCTCTTTTTCACTTCTTCTCTTTTTTTTTTTTTCAAAAGCAGTAAAACTTGGGTTGCCTCCCAAAAAGTGCTTATTTTAGGTCCCGAGCTTGACCCTTGCTATCATTTAAGTGGAAAAGGCATTGGGGAGGTCGAAAGGAACCCTTTCCTCAATCAGCTTACCGGCTATGTAACGTTTTAGCCTCGATCCATTTACCTTAAAGGAGCTCATAGTTTCCGACCCATTCTCAATGGCTTCATATGAGTAGACCTTAATAACTTTGAAGGGACCCAACCACCAAGAGCAAAGCTTACCAGGAAACAACTTCAATCTAGAGTTGAATAAGAGAATTAAGTTACCTTCCTAGAACTCCCTCCTATCAATAAGCTTATCATGCCACCTTTTCATCATCTTCTTGTAAGTCTTAGAAGTTTCATAGACATCCGAACGGAATTCCTTAAGTTGATTTAGTCGTAGTAATTATTCCCCCCCGGTAGTTTTCATATCAAAGTTTAAATGCTTAATGGGCCAATAGGCCTTGTGCTTGAGCTCTACAGGAAGGTAGTATGGCTTACCATAGATCAATTTGAATGGTGTGGAGCCAATGGAGGTCTTGAACATCGTACGGTAAGCCTAAAGAGCATCATCTAGCTTATCTGTCCAATCTTTCCTTGATCTTGTAACCGTTTTCTCTAGAATAGCTTTGATTTCACAGTTGGAGATCTCCACTTGGCCACCAGTTTGAAGGTGATAGCAAAGCCCATACTTCTGGTGCACTCCATACTTCTTTAACAGAGCTTTGAACTTTTTTCTCTACGAAATGCATCCCATTGTCACTAATGAGCACCCTAGGGACTTTGAAATGAGAGAGAATGATCTTCTTGAATAGCTTAGCCACTTTCCTTGAGTCACTAGTGAGGCTAGCTATGGCTTCTACCTACTTGGAGACATAGTCTACTGCAAGTAGAATGTACTTTTTGCCTCTCAAAGATGTACTTGTTCCCTCTCAAAGATGAGAAAAGTCCCATGAAGTCAATGCCCCAAACATCGAATATTTCAACTTCAAGGATGAAATTGAGGGGCATTTCATTCTTCTGAGATAATTTTTCCATCTTGTGACAATGATCACAAGAGCAAATATAATTGTGAACATCCTTGAATAGTGAGGGCCAGAAAAAACCCACTTGCCGCACCTTTATAGCAGTCTTGGAAGTACTAGCATACCTTCCACATGGGAAGTCGTGATAATGACAAATCATGTTCTGGATTTCCCCCTTAGGGGGGTAACACCTGTAGATTCCATCTTTGCACAACTTGTAAAGAAATGGTTTCTCCCAAAAGTAAAATTTAATTTCATGGAAGAACTTTTTCTTTTGATGGGAGGACAAATCATAAGGTGAGATCCCCAAGGCTAAGTAATTGCAATATCCACAAACCATGGACCTTGCCCCAAAGAGATAGCCAATAGGTGCTCATCAAGAATGGCATCACATATTCAAACCCTGCCTTGCCCTTGATCTCTAAGTCAAACTCCTGCCAGAGTAGTATCCACCGGATGAGGCAAGGCTTTACATCCTTTTTCTCAATGAGGTGCTTGAGAGCAGAATGATCGATATATACAATGACCTTAGGCCAAAGTAGATAAGGTTAAAACTTCTTCATTGCATAAACGACTATAAGTAGCTCCTTTTCAATTGTTGTATAATTCTGTTGAGCCGTATCTAGTGTTCTACTGGTGTAATAGATCACGACAGGCTTCTTATCTCTCCTTTGCTTTAAAACTATCCCCATTGCATGGTTGCTGGTGTCACACATGATCTTGAATGAAAGACTCTAATCAGGTGGTTGAATTATGGGGCAAAAATTAGTGCCTTCTTAATCATGCAAAAATCTTCAAGGCACTCATCAGTAAATACAAATGGGGCATCTTTGGCCAACAGCTGAGTCAGAGGCTTAGCGATCTTAGAGAAATCCTTAATGAAGCAGTGATAAAATCTCGCATGACGAAGGAAACTCCTCACCCTTTTTATAGATGTAAGAGGGGGCAATCGCTTAATAACCTCTATCTTAGCCTTATCGACCTCGATGCCCCTATCATAAATAACATAACCCAAAACCACCCCTTCTTATATAATAAAATGGCACTTTTTTCAATTCAGCACTAAATTGACTTCTTCACACTGGTAAAGTACCTTCGTAAGATTTGCTAAACACAGGTCAAAGATACCTTCATAGATAAAGAAGCCATCCATGATGTTCTCAATAAAATCAGAAAGATGACAATCATACAATATTGGACATTGGCGAGGGCACTACATAACCTAAAAGACATCAAACGATTGGCGAAGGTGTCGTAAGGGCATGTAAAGGTCATTTTCTCCTGATTACTTGGATGGATAGGAATTTAGAAGAAACTTAAGTTAGCCATCCACGTAACAAAAGACGGAATGTCTAGCCAATCTTTCCATCATCTGATCAATAAAGGGAAACAGGAAAGTGATCTTTCCAGGTGGCTTGATTCAATTTAATAATAATCAATGCGCATGCTCCACCAAGTGATAGTCCTGGCAGATATGAGTTCATCACGCTCATTCTTAACAACGGTCATATCACCTATTTTGGAAACTACTTGAACTGGACTCACCCGTTTGCTATTTAAGCTAGAATAGATGATACCAGTGTCGGGTAGCTTGACAACCTCCTTTTTCACAACCTCTCGTATATTTGGATTTAAACGTTGCTAAAGCTGCCTAGAGTGTTTATGACCTTCATCAAGAAAGATGCAATGCATGCAAAGTGAGGGCCTAAGTCCCTTAATATCGTCAATGCTATAACCTATGACACCCATATGCTTCCTGAGCACTTCCAGCAATTTTTTAAGTTGGGGGTCATCTAGTTCAGCCTCAACAATGACAGGGAACTGGTGATTCGGGTCAAGAGATTCATACCTGAGATGGGGAGGTAAAGACTTTAACGCTACCTTGCACTCTTCTCCTTCTCCTAGAGGCTTGAACCTCCACATTGAGAACCTCCTTAGGACATTGTTTGTAGGCTGCAGATGCATCGAGGAGTCTAGCATACTTCTCTTTTTCTTGTGTTTGTGATGCAAAAGCATCACAACTGATCATAACAGCCTCAAGAAGGTCTTTCATAGAATGACAAGTCATGGCCTCTGTGCTAAGTATCTCTTCCATCACATCCACTCTGCAATAAGCAAAACCGAGAGTGGGGCTGGCCATAGATTGTGGTAGGTGAAACTGTACCTTCTCATCCCTTACTCGAAGGGAAAGCCTCTCATTCTTGACATCAATCATGGCTCTCGCTATAGCAAAAAAGGGTCTCGATAGGATGATAGGGATGCAGGAGTCTTCTTCCATCTCTTTGACAACAAAATCATAGGGAATAAAGAACTTTCCTACCTGCAAGGGAACATCTTCCAAAATACCCAGGAGGTACTTGACATATCTATTAGTAAGCTACAATGAATAGTAGTAAGCTGCAAGTGGAAGTCCCCACTTACAGCTTATTGCAGATGGAGTATGGCATTAGGCTCACACTAGCCCCTAGATCGCAGAGTGTTCCACTAAGGACTACATTCCAAACAGAAAAGGGGATGGAAAAACATACTGGATCTGAAGGTTTGGAAGGAAGCTTGTTTTGAATAATGACACTGCACTCCTTATTGACAGACACTGTGGCATTCTCAAGTAACTTTTCTTTGTTGGATAGCAAATCCTTCAAGAATTTTACATAGGATGGCATATCAGTGATAGCCTCTAAAAAAGGAATATTGATGTGGAACTTTTTCAGCATCTTGAGGAATTTTCTATACTTCTGCTCATCTCTAGCATTTACTAGCCTCTGAAGCTATGGAAGAGGAGGCTTGTCAGGCTTCACTAGAGATGAAGTCTTCTCAGCTTGAACATCCTTTGTCTTTTCAACCTCAATCCTCTCACTTGGAGTTTTAATTGAAACCTTCTTCTCAACACTATCCTCCTTTGTCCTCTACTCCTCAGAGTAATAGCATTCATCTGACCCTTAGGTTTAGTCTCAAGTTGATCTAGTAGGTGTCCCTATGGTGATAAATGACTTACATGCTGGGCAATCTAAGCAATTTAGTTTTCCATCATTTTCTACTGAGTTATCATAGTCTCAAATTTATAACTCAGCTGGCTAACTAACTCTCAAGGGCTTCATTAGTCTTAATCTGAATTTGGATGAAATGTTCCATGAGACTTTCCAGGTTGGACATTTGTTGAGAGGGTTGGGAAGATAGGTTGTAGGGTGCTTTATATTGAAAACCTAGGGGTTGGTTTGCGTTGGGTGGCATAGCATTGTTCTTTCTATAGGAGAAGTTTGGGTAATTTCACCACCCTGGGTTGTATGTGTTTGAGTAGGGGTTATTTTGTGGGCGTAGGCTGAAGTTTTGCATAGCATTAGCATACTCAACTCCTGGGAAGTTGGCCTAATAATCAGCAGCTATGTGCTTGGATGCCACAAATCTCACAAATAATCCTGACCTCCTAACAGCACCAGATAAGCTACCTGCATTAGGAGCCCCTAGCCTATCAAATCTCTAAGCAAGGGCATCAACTAGGGATGGTAATAAAACTTGTACCTATTTAAAACCCACAAAATTCGCAGCCATTTAAAATCCAAGTGGGTGGTAAAAATGGGTTTAAAATAGGTATGGGGTGGGTATTGAAAAATAGGTACGAGTATGGGTATAGCCCTTACTCGCCCCATACTCGCACCCTACCCATATCATTTTTATAATAAGAAAAAAAATTATTTTAGTTCGACATTTTTCTGATGTAAGTCCAATCTAAACTCTTCTAACAAGAAATTAGTCCATAATGTAATTAATTTCACATTTCTAAACAGTATATTCCCCTAATATCACAACTTTGCAATCTCATAATCACAAAAATATATATTGTGCTTGGATATGAGTTGCATGTATGTATTAATTTTCATTCTCTATGTGAACCCAGATAAAACCCGCAAACTCGCAAAACTCGATGGGCAAAGGTATGGGTTTTATTTTTTAATACTCAATGGGTACGGGTACGAGTACGATTTCGAAAACGGGTGGGGTAAAGGTATGGCTCAACTCACCCCTTACCTGCCCCATTGCCATCCCTAGCATCAACCATGCTGGAAAGCATATTCACAGGATCAATGTCATATTTTCCATGCTCCTTTTCAATGTGGCTCTCCCACTGGACTAGTGGTAGTTGTTGCACTATAAGAAAAAGACGAAATAAATACGGAATCAGCGACGGAAATCGGTTCATCAGCGATGAAATTTTGACATCAGCGACGGAATTGGCGACGGAATACAACTGTCGAATTTTCGCTCGTCACTGAGTACCTGGCGACGGAATTTCAAAATTCCGTCGTCAGTGGCAACGGATTTAGCTACAGAAATTGCAACATAATTTTTTTAGCGGGGGAAACTGGCGGGGCAACGGTAGGCGACGGAATTTATAATCCATTGCCATCAGAGAAGAAATGGGCGACGGAAATTTCGTCTCTGATGGCGATGGATTATCAATTCTGTAGCCCCCCTGCCCCAAAAAAGAATTTTTTCCCGTCCATCGCTAGCCCCCTTTTTTTAAAAATAAAATCGCTTATTTTTTATCATATCCGTACATACAAATGAATCCCTGCAAGAAATTTACAATATCTTAACACTCAATCAACATCCAATGGCTTTGAATATGGCTTGATTCGAAGCGTCTCAATAATTTCAAGCCACACAAAGGTGGAATTTCACATCCAACGCAACACTTCCAATCAAGGGTTTTCAATTCACAAATCAGAAGTTCCAAACAAACTCTCTACATATCACAAACTGTAAGTTCGAAACAAAGTCTGTACATATCATGCACAAACCTCAAATCCAAACAAACCAAAAGTTAATTGCCAGTAATTGAGAATGAAGTTATATATATGTTTGTAGAAGAGGGAGAAGCAAGCGCGAAATGGGAGGGGAGCAAAATAATTATCAGGGCTAGGGGAGTGAAATAAGCAGAAAGGGGAGGGGAAGCAAGCAACAAGAGATATACTTCGTGAAGAATCAAGCAGAAGAGGCACCAGCTGAAGGAAACCTGCAACCAACTCAATCACTAAGGTCTTCCTCTTCCTCTTCCTCTTCCTCTGCCTCACCATCTTCCTCATTATGTTGCGAGTGATGAGTAAATGATGGCTGAGATCCCGAGCCAGACGCTGTTGTATTTGAAAGAAAGCTTGAAGGCGCTGATCAATGCTCATCATTTGTTGGCTCAGTTGTTGGTTGCTTTGGGTGAGCAATCTGTTGGATTTCTCCAGTTGCTTACATTTCTCCATAACCAACCAGTAGCTTTCTGCTTGTGAAGTTAGCTCACCCCTCAAGTTGGTTACTACACCCCTTAACTCATTGAGCTCTTGTTGCGATGGCGTAGAACCGGTATCTGCTGACAAGCATTTCAGTGAAGTACGCATTAGTATTGCAAGTAAATAAATTCAATGTATAACCGTGGTCATTGAAACGTTAATATGAAAACTGTACCGAATCTTTGAGTGGGACTGAAGTAACCGGATTCCCTCATGTTGACAGCCTCGTCCCTAATGCCATAAATACGACCCTTCTTGTTCTTGAACGTCTTCACCCACAACTTATTTGGATTTGAAAATGGCTGGTTTAGATCTTGAGAATTGTCATCCCCAGTCCCTTGAGAGTTGATAACATTTTGAAAATCACATTCAATGGATTCCTACAATATTGTAACATGCGCACGAAATCATGCATACTAAATATACTTGAAATAAAGTATACAAGTTCAGGGGGAAACTACCAATGAAGATTGAGAATAGTTAATTGCTTACATATATTTGTTGTGATTTCTTATCAACCCAAGGGGCATCTTCTTTGCCCTAGAGTTTGTGAGTGCGACTGAATAATTCAACAATGGTGGGCTCCGTCCCAAGTTGTGTCCCTCTATGTATGTGCCAGAAAGAATGATGTCAAGCACAACACAAAATACAATATTAAAGTTAAACGAATACATAGCAAACATTACTTCATTTACCAGACGCCGCCTATGCTCATGCATAGGGATCGAGCCACAGGTGTGGAGAGATGGGCCACCACTTTTTGGAGTCCCCACTCGGTTCTTCTGGGCTGTTTCATGCAATTTCTTGTAATATTTATTCGCCCAATGCGGTTGGAGTCCCTCCCATTGAGCATCATCGAGCCAAACAGGCTTCTTGTTATGCTTCCTTACTTTGCCAAAGAAGTCTCGCAAGCGTGCATTGCCTCGGTTTTTAAAATTCCTTCTTATACGGTCCTCATGGATCGGATCCCAAGTAAACCACTTCTGCAATCATGAAAACAAAAAACACATCAAATAATTCAATACTAATATATCACGTTCACAGAAACTGTTAATACGAAGTCACTGTAGTTACCTTGAACTCTCCAAACCACAAATCTCGTACTGGTTTGGGCACTTTGCTCCAAGTAGGCCAAGCTCCGTCAAATTTGCTTTGAAATATGAGCGAAATCCTACTAACAGCACCATCATTAGGGAAAAACCTAATTGAACATAACACATAAAATTCATTACTTGTTATACAAAATTCATGTAGAACTTCATAAGATATAACAAATGAAAACTTACTCGTTACCGTCTGGCTCAATCCAAGTCTTAGCTCGAGTGCTCCGATGACTGGATTGTGCTTCACTTTCATCACTTCTAATATTCTCTTGGGACTGGTTTGTGTTAGGGTGAGTGGGTTGGTGAGTGGGTTGGGGAGTGGGCTGCACAGTGTGAACAACATGGGGGTTTGGAGGAATGTTGTAGACAAATTGGCTGTACATAGTGCTTTGGTTAGGAATGTATGAAGTCTGATGATGGAAAGCCCCAAATAGGGGAGGCAGTGGTCCTGAAATACCTGGTATGAAAGCAGCCATTGTCGCTCCTGGCTGAACTGCTATATAAGGTACCTGGGGGGAAGATGGATCAATGTCCATTGAGGTCGGATCAACGGCAGAGCTCCGACGCCCTCGTCCTCTACCTCGAGGGGAGGACTTTGCTCGACGAGAACTTGAATCCATACCTGAAATATATGACAACAATGCCAAGTACAAATATATAATGGTTGCACATGTAAACCGTTTTCCTCATACATCATAATAGGTATGTAGGTTACACATATTTTGCAAAGCTCATTCATACAATATAAGTAAAGTCACAACCAATTGTTTGACATGCAAGGTACTCATATACATAAGAATTCGTAAGAATTCCTAACCACTCAATCATCTGCATCCTCCTCATCATAAATGTCATCATCGTCGTCATCATACAAATGTAAATTTTCTTCAGCTTCATCTGTTTCATTACCGTCATCCCACTCCCCCTCTTCATCATCCTCATCATTCTTGTTAAGCTTGTCGAGAGCTACAAATTTAACCATTACTTTGGTTATTAAATACTTTTTATAGGAAAGTAGGGATCGATCAACGAGGAAAGATTGTTGTAAAAGACTAGCTTAATCCTAAATGATTTTACTAATTCAATTTATTAAGTCTAATCTTAATAATTTGGAAATAATTAAAATCTAATGAATAAAAACATGAAATACTGCCCAATGATGCTCCTAAATATTCTAGATGATATTCTGGAAATAAAACAGTAAAATGATTCCCTAAATAATTTAGAAAAATAAAAACAGAATAGTAACTAAAATTCTAATTAAAAATCAATAACAGCAAATAATAGTCAGAAAATAAATATTAAAAATATCAAACAGTAACCTAAAAAATTATTCTTGAGGTCCATAAGCTTATGAATTCTAAATTGTTCTAATTAATTTCAGAAAAATCAGATCAGAAAATTAGCACAGAATATCGAGCAGAATAATAAATCTGAAATTAGATATAAAATAATCTGCATTAGTATAAATACAAAATTAATCACAAAAATTACCCTAATTTTAGGACATAATTTTCTGGATTTAACAACATCTAATAATCGTAAATTAAAATTAAAAATCGAAATTTTCAGAATTAATAACCTAAAAACTTGCACTTCTCAATTTCACAAAATAATTCTGAAAAATTATCAAATAATTTCCAAAAATTACGAAATTGAATATGAGCAAACTAGGACACTATATAAACCCTAGGAATTAATGAAACTTGAAGAAATATGAAAATAACTATTTTTATTCTAATTTCTAACAAACTGGTAATCAAATACTAAAACTGAATATAAATCAATCTAAAATGATAACTACTCCAAAAATCAAAATCTAAACTATCTAAAATTACCTAGACACTCCTAAAAGACTATACTTTTGGGGGGGGGTCAATTGAAATTATATGGTAACCAAAAAAAGAAACAAAAATTAACAAACAAACCAAATTAACTATAAGTAACAAATAATTATCAAAGTTGTCAAATTTATCAAGGATACTTAGTATAATCTCAATCCACCATGCAAATTAAAATTTATCATCAACACACAAATTAATTTCATTCATGAGTTAAACTGTAGAAGACATCCACTAGCGGTTCTTCCCCGTTTTTCCTTAGATTCTAGTTTAATTAGGTCCAGCCCTAATATAAACCCTACTAGTTTTGATAACCCTCACACCAGCGCAAGAATTTAATCAAACTAGAGTATTAAGAATTAGAAAAATATCATTTAACACTTTATAATCAATTTACCAGCAAATCGATTTAATAAAGATCTAAAGCGATTACCTAATTAAAACAGATGGGTTTGAGCCATCCATGATTAATTAGGGTGATACCTAAGCATAAAAGACTATAACTTTTACATATTATAGTCTTCTAAATTATCAATCGAAATCGCATTAAACTCACTAGCATGCATTCTAATTAATTTAACACGAATATCATAAACGATAAATGCTAATCGCTATAGAATCATGAATATGAATCAACTAGGCAGTAAAGAATAAGACTTATTTCAAAATAGTAAATTTAGCATGGCTTCAAGAAGATTATACTAAGTAAAAAGAACTTACTCACTCATATTAAAAATGAAATCACAAAATTCACCCAAGTACTCTATGTTTAATAGTAAACAAAACACAAAAAAAAGAAAAAAAATATAAGAATCTAATTAAGAAGAAAACGGCCGTGGAGGTATGGTGTGCATGGAGGATTATTTGGAGATGGCCGTGGGTTTATGGTGGTGTGATGATGATGATTAATGGTGAGGTGATGGAGATATGTATAGGGAAGAAAGGAGGGGTGTGATTAGGGTTAGTAATTAGGATTTCCTTCTTCCTTTCTTCCTTAAACTTCGTCTCCCTCAAGACTTCTAGCTCTTCTCCAACTCTTGAAATCTTGCCCAGACAATATCTTCATAATTATCCTTATTTGGACCATCTTCTGCCCAAGTATGTAAAACCCGAGCCTCAACGACTCGTCTTCTCCTCTTTATTAAAACAATGCCTAACTTGAAAATTATATAAATTAAAGTAAATTAGATGAAATAAAATATATAATATAATCGAAATAATTATTAAAATAATGCATGATTTTTGGCTTAACAATTCTCTACTTCATTGAAACAGTTTTAAGGTATATTATAATCAGATTTAATACTCAACAGTCTCACCGCCGCAGATAGCTCACTGTGGGTGGAGCAACCATCATATAAGGGTTGTTGAACAGCTTGAACCATATTATAAAATGGTTCTCGATAAGTGCTTAACCCCTCTTCCCTTGTATTTTGATTTGCTATTATAGCATCATCAACCATGTCCTCAATCCGATCTATGTAGGATTCAGAGTAGTCATTATTGACATGACTTGAACCTCCGACTTTGGGAATTTCAGTATTTGAATACCCAGAAGCATATTCCTGAGGTTCTACATGACTTATCCAAAACCAATACCCTTGCACAAAACCCTTATACATAAGGTGCATCTTGACCTCATCAGGTGTCAAGTACACCCTATTTCTGCATTTCGCACAAGGATATCTATACTTTCCCCCATTCAGAAACTCTATTTGTGTATGTGCAAATTGATCGAATTGATTGACTCCATCTAGAAATTCTTGCGTATAGGCACTACGATCAGGCAGTAATCTATTATACATCCACCTACGATGTAGAGGACCATTCATATTCTGCTCAAATAACAATAACCATATAAGATATTTGGTAAGAATTATTTTTTATCAAAATTATAATAATTACATAAATTATGCAATTATATATTATATATGACTACTTCAAAATTTCCACATGTACCCAAAAATAAACTTATAAATTTCGACAAAAATACTTATATTCCCACGAATATCACAAAACTAATAATTCATACATATCTAGTTCACCACTTTATTCCACCAACATATCAAACTTGAACTCAAAATTACCAAATCTAAGTGTACATTGCATTGGACGAAATCTTTAAACAAACATAAGCTACAACTTTATACGAACTAACATTTGAACAAAATTATAAACTAAAGCATTTCAATCCACCAACATATCAACTTTCAAGTTCACATCACCAAACCTAATCTCCAAATTGCATTTAGCAAAATCTCAAACTAAAATAAGATCAATAACCTCACACGAATACCACATTTCAACAACATTGTCAATTAAAACATTTCATTCCACCAACATATGAAATCTCAACTTCAAACTATCAAATATCAACCCTAAATCGCATTTACCAAATTCTTATAACGAATTAAAGCAATAACCTCACACAAACAGCACATTTCAACAACATTATCAATTAAACCATTTCATTTCACCAACATATCAAACGTTAACTTCAAACTATCAAAACTAAACCTTAAATGGCATTTATCTCAATCTTGAACCAAATTAAACCAATAACCTCACACAAACACCACATTTCAACATAAATATGAACTAACTATGCAATTCTAATAATATAATACAAAAATTTGTACAAATTACAAGTAGTTTAGTTGAAGAAACTAACCTCAAGATGACCCAAATAACCGGCAGTGGAAGGGCGGTGGCGGCTAGTGGCAGGGTGGGCGGCGGACGGCCGGCAGTGAGGTGGGGGATGGCCAGCGGTGGCCTGGCTGGGCAGCTTCTCCGTTCGCATTCGCCTCTCACTCTCCCTCTCTCTCTTCGCGAATGGTCTGAATGAAACCAGATTTTCTGGTTTATTTAACCAGGCTGGCGACAGAATGGCGACGGAAATTTCATCGCCAGCCAGGTTTTTAAAAAAAAAAAATTTTGGCGACGGAAATTCCGTCGCGCATAAAAAAAATTTTTTTGGCGACAGAATTTCCGTCACCACATGTCAATCACAGCGACGGAATTTTTAATCCGTCGCCATATCTATCGCACAATCTGACTTTTTTCTGAAATTGTTCTTCCGTCGCCAAATCTGTCGTTAGCTTAATCCGTCGCTGAATTCCGTCGTTATTTGGAACATTTTTAGTAGTGTTGGCAGCCATATCTTTCAATAGAGCTTTTGCAGCATTAATTGATTTCCCTATGAGAGCACCTCCAGTTGCAACATTAATAGACATCTTCAAAGTCTGATGTAGTTTATTGTGGAAAGTCTGGATTATGAGCCAGATAGGGAGGCCATAATGTAGACATTGGCATTGGAGATCCTTAAATCTCTCGCAAGTTTGATATAAGGACTCACCATGTAGTTGGGCGAAAGAAGTAATGTCTGTCCTTTACTTAGAGGTCTTTTCCAGTGGGAAACACTTACTCAAGAAAGCCTTCGAGAATACGTACTAGGTGGCGAAGGCATTTGGCTCCTTATTCTGAAGTCACTCTCTAGCTCTATCCTTCAAGGAAAATGAAAAGAGCCTCAGTTCCGAATGGCATTAGTGGGTACCTCATTGAGTTTGACTGCATCGCACTTCGCAAGAAAATTACGAATATGCATGTTTGAGTTTTTAGGGGGGTGCCCACCAAGATGGTCTATCTCCACTATAGAGATAAGGGCTGGTCCAAGCTCGAAGTTGTACACCTCAACCGCCAGGTTTACTATGGATGAAGTGACACCCGACGATTGTAGCATAGCATAGTCTCTCAAAACTCAGTTATCCTATCCAATCATTGCAGTTACTGCTTTCTTCTTCCTTTGGCCGCTGCTTTGCTTGCGTGCAGTAGCTTTGATCTCAAGATCCAAAGGAATGACGTTTTGATTCCCTTGATTGCACCTGTGCATACAAAGCACAAAATATACCAAGCGTAAGCGTAAGCAGTAGCTTCCCCGACAACATTGCCAAAAACTTGTTGTGTAAATTTACCATAAGTGCATGGTGTAGTTGTAGCTAGCAACCAGTAAGTACAGGTCGTGTCCACAGGGAGCTTGATTTCAACCACCAAACTAACTTTTAACACTCAATCTAAGCAAATATTCACTCAGGTTGATAGTTACTGAAAACAATCATATTATGCTGAATGCTGGAAAATTATCTAAGTCAATGGATGATAAAGATCTGATGTTGGGATTCACCACACTATTATGCCTCACGAATCATTTACTAAATCATGCAAGCTTGTCCATACAAACGACTGGAAAGGAATGATTACAAATTGAAATACATCTATACCTTTTTTCAGAGGTCATTAGACTCACTGGTAAATCCTAATTATCTACTTGTATGAAACAAGAATCATTAAAGTAACGAAATTGAGTAATCAAAATTTGCCAATCGAAACATTGATTGTTTTCACATCAAGATATTGAATTCAATCGCTCACAAAGTCACACTAGACAGAGGATTCAATTTTCGTTCATTTCCCAAATCTTAATAAGAACAATGAAATAATTCCCTTTCGAGATTTTCATCAAACAATTGGTATACTAAGTAAGAATCCAATACATTAACATGGGCATGATTCACAAAGAAACTAGAACATGATTCAACCAAGCATAATAGGGGGCTATTCCCCAACCCAAGATTGGGAACTTAACCTCTACACATATTCACAATCATAATTCCTAACCCTAATTTGATAAACATGGTTGAATATAAAAACTTAAATTGAAATTGCAAAGAGAAAGGAAAGGGATACAAACTTAAATTAATCGCTCTTCTTCGCAAATTCAATCTTCAATTGATCCACAAATCAAAACAACAAAGAGTCTTCAAAAGTCCCTCTAACAAAAGCTAATTTTGTCTTAAAAAGAATGCTCTCTAAAAAGATGAAAAAGCCCCCTAATTAATTTCTCCAAAGCGGCTAAGTAGCGTTGAAAGTCGCGGGACGCACGACTGTTGTTGACCCTATCCTTATGTAATGTAAGGTTTTGATGATAACAAAAACAAATGTAATATACACTTAAGTGTGTTGATCGAACAGGTTCTAAATACTGTTTGAAAAACTTTGAAATTGCTTGATTAACTATGGTCGAGAATAGGTCTTAAGAACAGTTTCTCAGAACAGCTGAATGGCAAAGAACTTAAAGCGCATCAAAGACATGGAGTACTTCAGGAACAGCTCAGGAAACAGTTCTGAATAACATCACAGCATTGGAGTGACAAGTCAAAATCTTATAGATGCTGCCCAGTTGATTCAACAAGAGTCTTGGTTTGTTATATGTTTTATTTTCTTAGATTCTTGTTAATATACCACTTGGAAAATCTTGATTCAACATTTACTTTGAATGGTTTTTAAGAACACTGTCTCAGATCAGTTCTAAGATCAGGGTTCAGACTGTTTTCAAGCCAAAACGATTTTTTCATAGTTTTCTTAAAATCTTGGGCTGACGATTTTCAAAGTTATTTAAGATATATTTTCTGTTATCATAAAAACCCAAGATAAGTTATTTTTGGCTTTGAAATATATTGTGGACATTTTTAGCCTAACTTTTAGGGGGAATCTTTTACTAAATAAACCAAACTCCTATTTTTAGATATGGTTAAGAAGATGAGAAAATCTTGGGATTTGGGTACTGAAATATTTGTGCCTTTCCATAATTTTTGCTGCACAATTTGATTATGGAAAGTTTGCTACATCCTTGCGGCTCAAGCACACAAAGATCTTGTTACCCTTTCCTATTTAAGAAACCCTTCCACCTCCACATTGACATGGTTTTCACACGGTTTTCACACGATTTTTCAAAGGGTTTTTCACACGGTTTTTCAAGGAGCTTTAACTTGCGAATCATATTTTCAGAAAAACCATCAAAGTATGTGTGAAAATTGAGTCATCTTCCTTGGCATACTAGGAGCAAAATTGTACCTTACATCCGCTTATTTAGAAGCACAAAAGTGAGGTGTATTTTCATTCTCTTCTTTCATTAAAGTGAGAATTGAGTGTGTCCAAGCCTAGGGAGGCTTCAGACGTGTGTAATTCGTCTTGGGAAGACAATTACGTGAGTGTGTCCAAGTCTGGGAGACTAGGACGCGGTGTGTAACTAGTCTAAGGGTAGATCGCGACATATGTTGCATTTGTAACAGAGAAGGTTACCTTTGTAACATATTTAGCCCGTATAGTAGAAGTGTGTGAAAATCCTACAGGGGTAGGTCGTGGTTTTCGCCTCGGTTGGGATCGAGGTGTTTCCATGTAAAAATCCTGTGTTCACACTTTTCTACTTATTTTCGCTGTATTTACATTCTCTAGGCACTCTACAAACAGTCAGTCCGAACAAGGTATAAGCCTGTTTCCAGAAAACTGCGAAAATTTAGCAACACAATTCACCCCCCTCTTGTGTTCGTGTACTCTCAAATCTAACAAGTGGTATCAGAGCAGGTTCTCATTAGAAAGATTAACATCTTGAGAGATCCTAAACATGAGTACACCACATGGCATACTTGAGGGGCAATCCATAACTGGACCACCATACGTCAATGGTCAACATTATAGTTGGTGGAAGAATAGAATGGAAAACTACATTCAAGCTGAGGACTACGAGTTATGGATGTTTATCAAGAGTGAACCACTCTTTCCCACAAAAGTGATCGAAGATGGAAGCAAAGTTCACAAAAACCCTGAAGAGTTCAATGCCGAAGACTTCAAGATGATGGAGAAAAACGCCAAAGCCAAAAAACTCTTGTATTTTGGTCTTGGTCCGGATGAGTACACTCGCATTTCTGAGTGCGAGTCAGCCAAGGACATATGGGACGCCCTTGAAGTAGCTCATGAAGGCACAAATCAAATGAAGCAATCACGCATTGAGCTACTTATGAGAAAATACGAATTGTTTGAAATGGGTGATCGTGAAACGGTGATGGATATGTATACCCGTTTCACCCATATAACAAATGAGTTAAAATCATTAGGAAAGTCCTTCACCACTGAAGAGTTGGTGAGGAAGATCCTAAGGTTTTTACCTCATTCTTGGGAAGCCAAAGTCACGGCTATTCAAGAAGCCAAGGACTTGAAAAAGATTACCTTGGATGAGCTTATTGGCAATCTCCAAACCTATGAGCTTAGGAGGAATTCTCAACAAAAAGAGGAGACCAAGAAGGACCGAGGAATTGCTCTAAAAGTCATGGAGGAGGATAGCTCGGATCTTGATGATGAAGAAATGGCTATGATCACCCGAAAATTCAAGAAGTTTTCCAAGAAGGCCAAGGAAAATGCTAAGAAGAAAAATTTCAGCAAGTCGAGGAACAATGATAGGGAACAGTTTTCAGGTTGTTTCAAATGTGGTAAGCTTGATCGTGTTGTGAAAAACTGCCCTTTGCTGAAAAAGGAACAAGAGCCCGAACAGTCCAAGAAACAGGGCAGAAAACAGGTTGGAAACAGTTCAGCCAGGCGGTTCTCAAGGGCAATGCTTGCGGCTTGGGGTGATTCTACCGAGGACGAGGAAGGGACAGAAGAAGAAGATGCTGCTGTAGCTCTTATGGCCAGAAGTGACTCTAACTCAGATGATGAGCCTCTGGACAGCTTAGCTCAACTTAAGGATAAGGTACGTGGTCTAAACAAAGCAAAACTTGAAGAGTTATTATTTACCTTGATGGATGAGTGTGATGCTATTAATTCTGAAAATTGCATGTTAAAGGATGCATGTTTTGAGTTAAAAATGGATATTAGAGAATCAGAGTATGAAAACAAAATCCTTAAAAGTGGAAAAATTGAAATTGATATGAAGAACATTGTTTTGCATGAAGACCTCAATAAGTTCAAAGAGACCCTAAGTATGAAAGAAGAAGCTTTTGCTACTGACTTCACTAAGTTTGAAAATGAGTCCCTTGAACTGAAACAGAAGATTGAATCCCTGCTTATTGAGAACGGTAAATTGCTTGAAAAATTAAAACAAGTAGAATCAGACCTTGCTGCAAACAGGCGCTGGAACAGGTCCTCACAGGCGCTGAATTGGCTGAACACTCACTTTAACCGAGGCAAAAGAGGATTAGGCTTTGTGACTAAGCGCACCGTTTACCCTGTTAATAGAAAATATGTGGGATTACCTGAAAATATTATTTGTTTTCATTATGGTAAAACAGGGCATTATCGGTATACTTGTCCTATAAGAAGGTATGCCATGAAAAAGAACTTGATTTATGTAAAACAAATATGGGTTAGAAAAGATGAGATTTACACGTCTAAAGCAATGGGACCCAAGTGGATCTGGGTTCCCAAAACTAACCCCTAATTTGTTTTGCAGGCTAAAGTGAGGGGTAACAACCAGCAAACAACTCAGCAAACAACCAACTGTGGTATGTGGATAGTGGTTGTTCACGGCATATGATTGGTGAAAAATCAAACTTCCTCTCACTTACAGCCTCTGATGGAGGGAGTGTGGTATTTGGAAACGGTAAATCAGGGATAATTATCGGTATAGGTAAGATAGGTGAGTCACTTCCCCATTCAATTGACAATGTATATCTTGTGGATGGTTAACAACATAATCTACTCAGCGTGTTCCAACTGTGTGATAAAGATAACCTAGTGATGTTTTTTTCAAAACAATGCTTGGTTGTTAATATCAACACAGGAGATGTTGTGTTGAGGGGGAAGCGACACAAAAATGTGCATAAAGTAAGTATTCTCTCACTTCCCCAAAACAATCTGACTTGTTTAAGTGCTTTAAATGATGATGTTATGCTTTGGCATAAGAGACTAGGTCATGCGAGTCTCTCACTCTTGAATAAACTTGTTACTAAAGACCTAGTAGTCAGCCTACCTTCCATTAAATTCAATGACGACAAGGTATGTGACGCTTGTGCCAGGGGTAAACAAGTCAGAACCTCTTTTAAACTGAAAAACTATGTTAGCACTACCCGACCTCTTAAGATGCTACATGTGGATTTGTGTGGTCCTACGAGGATTACAAGTCGAGGTGGGAAGAGGTATGTGCTTGTAATAGTGGATGATTACTCTCGTTTCACATGGACCTTGTTTTTGGCTTCTAAAGATGAAACATTTGAAAAATTTCTTGCGTTTCTTAAAAAGGTTGAAAAGAGAGTAGGACACTCATTGGTTTGCCTAAGGTCTGATCATAGTACAGAATTTAAAAATTCAAGCTTTATTGACTATTGTAATGAGCATAGTGTTGATCATAACTTTTCAACCCCAAGAACACCCAACAGAATGGGGTGGTAGAGCGTAAAAATCATACTCTAGAAGACATGACTAGAACAATGCTTGTTGCTAGTGGTCTTCCTAGAAACTTTTGGGCCGAAGCTTTGAACATATCATGTTACATTATAAATAGATGCATGATCAGACCTATTCTAAACAAAACTCCTTATGAGCTTCTCAAGGGTAGAAAACCTAATATTATGCATTTGAGAGTATTTGGTTGTAAATGTTTTGTGCATAATAATGGGAAGGATGCCTTAGGAAAATTTGATCCAAGGAGTGATGAGGCGATATTTCTTGGTTACTCCTCACACAGTAAAGCATACAAAGTGTTTAATAAACGAACCTTATGTGTTGAGGAGAGTGTACATGTGTTGTTTGATGAAACTAACTCTCTTGTTGAAGATGATGCACTGGATGTAGAGTTTGAACTGGGCCTTGCTAGAAAAGACCCATTGCTCACACATGAGAAAGGTAAGAGTTCCGAGAATGGAACAGGACCTGGAGCTATTTCCTTGGAAGGAGGGCAAGGTCCGAACCAGACAGGGGGAGCACTGCTGAACCCAATTTGGATCAAAACCAGCCTAATTCTTCTCGAACAGGCTGGGGAATAGGCTCCAGAACTGGCTCAGAAACAGGCTCCAGAACAGGCTCGGGAACAGTTCCTGAACCTGTTCCGCCGAGTATTCCAGCAAGAGTAGAAAGCGTGTCGGTGGACCCCCTTACTCCACGACCATGGAAGCACCAAAGTTCATACCCTCTTGATCAAATTTTGTCTGACATTAATATAGGAGTGCAAACTAGATCCAAGCTTTAAAATTTCTGTGCTTTTTATGCTTTTCTCTCTAATATTGAGCCAAAAAATGTTAATGAAGCTCTTGCAGATTCAGATTGGGTCACGGCAATGCAAGAGGAGCTTCATCAGTTTGAAAGGTACAAGGTGTGGCACCTTGTACCACGGCCAGAGGATAGATCAATCATTGGCACTAGGTGGGTGTTCCGGAACAAGCTTGATGAGTTCGGAATAGTCACTAGGAACAAGGCCCGGCTGGTGGTTCAAGGGTACAACCAAGAAGAGGGCATTGATTATGAAGAAACCTTTGCACTCGTCGCAAGGATTGAAGCTATCTGCATTTTGGTAGCTTTTGCGGCTCACATGGAGATAAAGCTATATCAGATGGATGTCAAAAGTGCATTCCTCAACGGATACCTTAAAGAAGAGGTGTATGTGATGCAACCCCCTGGTTTTGAAAGTAAAGAATTTCCTAACTATGTTTTTAAACTTGACAAAGCGCTTTATGGTTTAAAACAAGCTCCTAGAGCTTGGTATGAACGTTTGTCAAACTTTTTATTAGAAAATAGTTTTAGAAGAGGCAAGGTTGATAATACCTTGTTTCTAAAATCTAAGAGGGAACATTTGTTGATTGCCCAAGTATATGTCGATGATATTATATTTGGTGCAACACACAATGATTTATGTGAAGAGTTTTCAAAAATGATGAGGAGTGAGTTTGAAATGAGCATGATGGGTGAGCTTAATTTTTTCTTAAGCTTGCAAATCAAGCAAACTTCAAACGGCACCATGATACATCAACAAAAATATGTCAAGGAATTACTTAAGCGATTTGGAATGGAATCGGCCAAGCCTATTGATACTCCCATCTCTCCTTCAACCAGATTGGTAATGGATGATGGGAGTCCCTCAGTTGAGGAGAAATCCTATAGGGGTATAATAGGGTCGCTTCTTTACCTAACTGCTAGTAGACCTGACATTGTTTTCAGTGTTGGTTTATGTGCCCGTTTTCAATCTAAGCCTAAAGAATCACATTTAAAGGCTGTTAAACAGATTCTTAGATATTTAAAACATACACCTGATTTGGCTTTATGGTATCCTAGAGGATGCAACTTTGATCTTGTTGGATATGCTGATGCTGACTATGCAGGTTTCTTGGTTGATAGAAAAAGCACCTCAGGTATGGCTCATTTTCTTGGACCCTGTTTGGTATCTTGGGCAACTAAGAAACACCACTCAGTTGCCATATCCACAGCAGAAGCTGAATATGTTGCAGCTGCTTCTTGTTGTGCTCAACTATTGTGGATAAGGCAACAACTCAAAGATTTTTGTGTTGACACGGGATGCATTCCCATATTTTATGATAATACAAGTACAATTAATATTTCCAAAAACCTTGTCAACGTAAAAGGACTAAACATATTGACATTCGTCATCACTTTTTGAGAGACAATGTTGAAAAAGGCTTGGTTTCAATGAATTTCTATGCCACCAACAAGCAAATTACTGATATTTTTACCAAGGCACTAAATAGAGAATAGTTTGAGAAGAACAGACTTGAATTAGGTTTGATTAAAACAACTTGAGCATGCTTAATTAACCCCCAATGCTTGTCTAGTAAAAGGTTTTTCAGGTCATACATCTTGATTCATTGGATGCAGTCAACTTACGTGTTAAAATTAGCACATGTATGGATTACAACCTGCTGATAATCATTGAGGTCTGATGATATTGCCCTTATTGTCCTACATTGCCAAACAACTGACAGCAAGAACAAGCACCAAGAATAGGTATGACCATTGTTTGTCTATTTGTGCAAATCAGGTAGTTCAAGTTTAGTTGTTGGACATTCAATTTTTTTCTAGACAAAAGGCGGCCGAAATCTTTTCTCCCATTCTTCTCTCGGTCAGGCCCCCGAAACAGTTCTCTCTCTTTCTCTCAAAGAATTCATCTCCCACTCACCTTCTTCCTGCTCAAAATCTTTAAACCCTAAATTCGAACCTCTCGCCTCTCTCCATACATCAACAATGCCAAGAACCCGCGGTGGAATTGCCTCCTCCAAGCGCCAAGTCTCTCCCCCACGTGCACGAATTCCAAAGCAAAAGAGGTCACGCATGGCGTCTCCGCCAGCTTTGCCCACGCCGCCAATAATGGAGACCATACTAAGTGAGACGGTAGCATCTGAAAGAGGTATGAGGTTTGATTCTCTACCTCCTTTGTCAATTTCACCAACTATTTTTGGGTTCTTGAAGAGTGTGAATCTGAAAACAGTGGGGAAGAAACTGGGTGATGTTCCGCCCACATTTGGGTGGGATTTGGTGGTATTTGAACCTAAAACGGAATAAATTGTGTCCGAGGGTGGTTCTTTTGAGTCCTGAAGTGAAGGGATGGATGAACCCTTTCTAAACCTTGACCCTATGGTTGAAGATTGTGAGGACAGCGATGGTCATAGGTCTGATTCAGTTGTTGAGGTCCTCCAATCTCAACCCGTCCAAACAACAAAACCAAACGAACAGGGCACACTCCGGTGTATCAAAAACACAGTTTCAAGACCTGTTTCTTCGCCTGTTCGTAGACGTCGAACCCACAGTTTAGGGTCTCCTTCAACTTTACCACGTTCAAAAGAAACAGTCACACGCTCTATCCAAAAAACCTCCTCAAGATCTGCCCCGAAATCAACCCGCTCTCGCTCCAAAACCTAGAAAACACCTACTCAGAAAGACAACTCTGAACAGGAGCCCGAACAGGGTGAGGAGGTTGCTCCGCTAACCGATAAACCTCCATCCAAAAAGAGAGAAAAATCAAAACAACTACCTGAAGAACTTGAAACCGAGGAGCCACTTACAAAGAAACCCAAGAAAGCTATAAACTCTGATGCAAAATTTGCCCAATTTCTTCAAAGAAGTGTTGTGAGGGGGGAAATTGTGAAGGTTGAATACTTCTAAGAACAGGATCTGGAGGTGTTTCTGGACAAACTCAGGGCTCAGGGTTGGCTGACCTTATTTACAAACACCCACCTGGGGTGTTCTGTTCCAGACTTGGCAGAGTTTTATGCAAATTGCAATGTCACAAATGCTGTAGTGACAAGTGAAGTTAATGGGAAGCCACTGAAATTCAATGCCACAGATCTGGGTGCAATTTTGGGTGTTCCTGCTGAAGGTTTTGATGTGTATGTCCGGGAGGACAAGACTGTGCTTGGGACAGCACGGCTGCTGCAATTAACTCAAACACTGAGCCAGCAAACAGAGTTGAAAACACCCAAATCCATTAAAAAGGGTGACATGTCATCTCTACATCAGTTGCTTTTCTGGTTTATCATAAAAAATGTCATCCCTAGGGGTCAAGGCCGCAACCTCGCAGATGCCATGGATCAATGCTTTATTGATCTGCTAGATAGGGGGGAGCAAGTAAACCTCCCAACTATTATGATCCGCCATATTGCTAGGATTCAAACACCACCCGGGAACATGACCTAGGGTATGGTTTTCTCTTGACTCTAGTTTTTGAACATTTTGGGGTGTCTCTTCAGAAGAAAGTGGGGGTGCAGATGCTTGATGAAATAGGGAGTAGCACTCTGATGGGGTGTGGTTTTCAATTGCTCAAGAAAGGGCAAGCTGCTTCAGAACAAGGGCCTCGAACACCCTTTCCCCCTGTTTCTGGTCCTTCCTCTAGTGAGCCTTCTGTTGATAACTTACTTCTGGACCAAACCCGGTTGAAGATCGAGTTTGCTGAGGTTAAAGCTGCTCTCGCTGAGGAGAAGGATCTCAATGCCAAGTGCCATGAGGATCTCCTACATGCCATTTCTGCCCTCACGGCCAAACTTTCTACTCCTCCTCCCTAAACAGTTTGCTCTACTTGTTTGCCCTCTGTGTCCACAACTGTTTGCTCTACTTGTTTGTGCATTTGACTATTAGTGGTGTATGCCTATTCTACTGGCGTGTTTCTACTGTTACTTGTTTTTGAATCACTGGGATGGCCAATATCATTAACGTACCATATACTTGAGTGTATCGCTCGTTGTTTTTCCTCCATTACCCAAGTGGTGGTGACTGCAAACACCCTGCTTCTCTTGTTTGACCTGACCACCCTTTTTCGATGATGTCAAAAGGGGGAAGATGGGCATGACCATGATTGTTTTAGTTTGACCTAGCTTAAGTTGACTTCTTAAATAGTTTGACCTAGCTTAAGTTGACTTCTTAAAAATTTTCTCTACTGTGGTTTGACTGAAACTTGCTTTCGTCTTTTATGTCAATATGGTCATTTGGTTTCTCATCATCAAAAAGGGGGAAATTGTTGACCCTATCCTTATGTAATGTAAGGTTTTGATGATAACAAACACAAATGTAATATACACTTGAGTGTGTTGATCGAACAGGTTCCAAATACTGTTTGAAAAACTTTGAAATTGCTTGATTAACCATGGTCGAGAACAGGTCTTAAGAACAGTTTCTCAGAACAGCTGAATGGCAAAAAACTTAAAGCGCATCAAAGACATGGAGTACTTCAGGAACAGCTCAAGAAACAGTTCTGAATAACATCACAGCATTGGAGTGACAAGTCAAAATCTTATAGATGTTGTCCGGTTGATTCAACAAGAGTCTTGACTTGTTATAGGTTTTATTTTCTTAGATTCTTGTTAATATGCCACTTGGAAGATCTTGATTTAACATTTACTTTGAATGGTTTTTAAGAACACTGTCTTATATCAGTTCTGAGATCAGGGTTCAGACTGTTTTTAAGTCAAAATGATTTTTTCACAGTTTTCTTAAAATCTTGGGCTGACGATTTTTGAAGTTATTTAAGATATATTTTCTGTTATCATAAAAACCCAAGATAAGTTATTTTTGGCTTTGAAATATATTGTGGAGATTTTTAGCCTAACTTTTAGGGGGTTTTACTAAATAAACCAAACTCCTATTTTTAGAATATGGTTAAGAAGATGAGAAAATCTTGGGATTTGGGTACTGAAATATGTGCCTTTCCATAATTTTTGCTGCACAATTTGATTATGAAAAGTTTGCTACATCCTTGCGGCTCAAGCACACAAAGATCTTGTCGTTGCGGCTCAAGCACACAAAGATCTTGTTACCCTCTCCTATTTAAGAAACCATTCCACCTCCACATTGACATGGTTTTCACACGGTTTTCACATGATTTTTCAAAGGGTTTTTCACACGGTTTTTCAAGGAGCTTTAACTTGCGAATCATATTTTCAGAAAAACCATCAAAGTCTGTGTGAAAATTGAGTCATCTTCCTTAGCATACTAAGAGCAAAATTGTACCTTACATCCGCTTATTTAGAAGCACAAAAGTGAGGTGTATTTTCATTCTCTTCTTTCATTAAAGTGAGAATTGAGTGTGTCCAAGCCTAAGGAAGCTTTGGACGTGTGTAATTCGTCTTGGGAAGACAATTACGTGAGTGTGTCCAAGTCTGGGAGACTAGGACGCGGTGTGTAACTAGCCTAAGGGTAGACAGTTACATGTGTTGCATTTGTAACAGAGAAGGTTACCTTTGTAACGTATTTAGCCCGTATAGTGGAAGTGTGTGAAAATCCTACAGGGGTAGGTCGTGGTTTTCGCCTCGGTTGGGCTCGAGGTGTTTCCACGTAAAAATCCTGTGTTCACACTTTTCTACTTATTTCCGCTGTATTTACATTCTCTGGGCACTCTACAAACAGTCAGTCCGAACAAGGTATAAGCCTGTTTCCAGAAAACTGCGAAAATTTGGCAACACAATTCACCCCCCTCTTGTGTTTGTGTACTCTCAAATCTAAGAACCGTGCTTTGACACATGCCCGGCCGTTCATAATTTCTAACTCAAAAGACATGACCGTGCAAAAACGCACGGCCGACCGTGCACTTCTGCAGGAACGTTTTGCCTTCAGTGTAGGCTATGCAAAATCACACCTAGTCGTGCACTTTCTCAACTCAAATTGTAATCTTGCATGGCCATGCTCATATACACGACTAGCCAGCTTTGACCCCATCTATCGACTTTCGAACCCATTCCCTTGGTGAAATATCGCTTCCTTGCTCATCTATAGGTTGATGGATGCATAAATAATTCTAATTGAGACCAACATACCTACAAAAAGATAAATTAGTCCAAATAAAAGAATTGTGAGCAAAGAGAGGCACATATGATCAAATCCTTCACTGAATCAAAGAAACATATGAGAAAGATTGGTAAAATTGAGGGGTCAAGAATAACGAAATTAGAGGTTTATCAGTGATTCACCTCATTCACAAGGCATTTTTTACATTAACATGCTAATAACCTCATATAACTAACTACTCTAAAATAATTAATCAACATGATGTCAAATGCAAGGTTCTTTTGTTTTCATGAAACGCAAGTACGTAGAAAGATTAATCACTTCTCTAACCATAATAATGCACATTTTCTTCATAAATTTGAAAATGACGTTCAATAATATGTTTATCCACTCTAGCAAGGCAAAAGTTCATGATACAAAATGGATTATTACAGCTCAGCTGGAGTACTACGTGCTTATAAACACAGTGAACTCAAAATTTGCCGACAATTCTAAACTGTTACTAGCTGAAGTAAATCATATTTGCATTTGGAAGATTAGATTAGACTAAATGTACATAATGTTATCCTTTGATATTGACAACCAAAACATAAATTTTTAAGTGAAATAACTTCATATAAAAATTATGATGATACTGCCTTACACAAGAATTATGGTAAGATGGACTTCTTTAAAAGTGACCTTTTGAAGACTTTGAGATGACTAATAACATATATATTAAAATAATTTCTTAATTTAGAAATAACTAACAATTTATCAAGTAATAACTTTCATTAAAGTTATTTTACTTCTAAATACATATTTAGTCACCTTCATATTCATTAAAGATCACTATAAAATTACCCGTCCTTTAGTAAAACTTTGCGTACCAAGGGCCTGTTCTTTTCGTGGATAAATTGGGATGGGTAAAAGAGTGACGTAGATTGAAGTAAGTTGAGGTAAGTTGAAGTAGGTTGAAGTGCATTGAAATAGGTTGAAGTGGATTGAATTTTTTTTGTGTGATAAATTAAACTTGATTAAAATAGTAAAAGTGAATTAAAATAAGTTAAAGTAAATTAAAACAGATTAAAATAAATTAAAATAAATTAAAATTAACATTTTAAATTTAATCCACAGAAAGAACATATCCTAAATGGTGTTACAGAAAACAAACTCACAGGGACAATACAAATGTATGCACAGCATTCTTCCCAATCAATTAAACAGTCCTAACAAGTAGTCAAGCAGCAAGCCAATCAAAAAGAGATAAGCCGAAGACATAGACGCACAGTTAATGATTTGGCCCACAACGGGAAACCATTTGGAATTGTACCACGTCGCTCACGGATGGCGGAGACTGTGTAGTGACGATGGCAATATTATTTTGACAGTGACATGAATTTTGACATATTTGAAATTTGATTAAAAAAATAATCCAACGCAAATCTAATTTAAGAAATATTAAAAGAATATTTAAGCTGAATTCAATTACATTTAAGTTCTGATAAATTCATATCAGGGCCCAATTTGACGTCAAGTATATTTTTGTCTTGATCTTCCTTATGTCCATCAATTACTTGGTTGCAAATTTGGTAATGGTTCACAACTTTTTTAGTGTTCTGACGTAGTGGTTCATCAAAAGTATTATCATTATTAAGTTTTATATAAAACGAGTTTTAAATAAATAAGAAATACATATAAGTTCGATGCAACTATAGTATAAAATCAATTAAAAATTGTTGAGTAATTCGTGAATTTATAAATATGTTTAATAGAGTTGTATTTTATCATTGCGAAGAGTTGTAAACCACTTCAAAGTCCAACAACCATTACAAGGTCATAGATTTCAACTTTCGCAGAAAATTAGTATTGCTTAAGGTGAAAAGACGATGATAATAATCCAATGCAATGTAAATATATAATCATTTTAAAAATCCCAATATAACGATAGTCTTGACTTGCAACACCATGGTTATTGAAAGTGTGTTTTTACCCAAATATTTTTTTGTTGAAATTTAAGTACATAGCAACCAATATAAAAAGTGTCCTCAAAAATATTGTCAAAGATGTGAAAGCGTGAAATAATGTGATTGCACTTTTTATGTCAATGTCTAAGGTCTTCAACGTTTTTAAGCCTCAATAATAAATATATGTGTTAGAAAATTGATGACGATTGCCACAATTGTCAATAATTATATAAGAACTAGTGTTATATCCCTTGCTATGCAAGGACTTGAGTTAATTTTGTTATTAAATAATAATTAAAATATATTGATTTATTAAAATAAGTTAAATTTTATATGATAGAATAACTATTATGCTATTGTAATCGTTCATAGAAACATAGATTTTCTCTTGTGTTCAATTACATCACTTAAAATTATATTTTTTTAATATTAAAATTATTTATTTAATTAGGTTAAATTTTAACCTTTAACATGCAAGTCATAATCTTGTCATTTGATGCATTATATATTTTTTTCAATATGATTTAGTTAAGAATATGTTACTGTTCTACTAATTACTGCATAAATTATTCATTAAGTGGTTTCATTAAGTGGTCAATTCTTTTAATTTAATATAGCATTGTGTTAAATTAGCTTTACTCTTTTGTGGCTATTCAAGTGCCTATGTAGTTAGATTTTGTAAAATTAAATTTCATTCGCAAAGTAATAACATATATAATAACATATAGTGAATCCTAGTTTTTTTTTTTTTTTTCTTTTGAAGGTTAATAAATCCTAGTTAATAACATTAATGTTAATTAATATGAGTCAACTAATATCCACCAATTACAACTTGCCAATTCATTATTTTATGCCACATCAGCTTACCACATATCATTCATACATAATTTGTATCCAACTTTTAATATATATACTAGGATTATACCCTTGCGATGCAAGAACATAATTCAAGTATTTTTTCAATATATTAATAGTATAATGGATAGTTTCTTTTCGAACAGTAAAAATAAATCGATATGTCAAATTATTTAATTATCAAAAGTTGAGCATTTTGCTAGATTATTTTTTTTTGTTATAACAACATCTTCTTCATTCTTAATTTGAACTCACTTTTTTTATTTCATTCGTATTTCATTGTTAAAACGATTTTATTTTGGAGAATATATTTTTTAACTAAATAGTAACAACTATGTGACATTTGGCCACTTCAATATATAGAATTGATATTGCATTAGAAAATAATTATTTTTTTGAGTTATCATTGTTTCTTTTTCTTTTTTCATTAAATTATTGTAAATTTCTTTTATATATGCATCATAATTATTTATCTACTATTGTTTGAATATTGCCTAATATATGAGACGTCTTTTCTTTTGTGGGCAAGTTTTAGTAGATAAATGGACCAACTTTTTAATTTATCTTAATTTAATAAAAATTATATTATCTTCTTACTAATGACCCTTTTTACTAATGACTACATAAGATATGTGAAAAGTGCATGCAAAAAGTTTGGTCAATTGTTATTTTAAGTTCAATTAAACATAAATAAGCAATAAAAATGTTCAATTTTAAAAGTAGTAAACATTTTAGAACAACATAATTATTATTTTTTTGAGTTATTATTGTTTATTTTATTTTTTCCTTTTAAATCACTTTAAATTCCTTTTGTTTTCATAATATAATTATTTATTTACTATTTTCTTGTCAAAATTCTCTAATATCTATAACATCTATTTTTATGGGAAAATTTTATGAACCATCTTTTTAATTTATTAATGTAATGAATATTTTATTATAGTATACTAATAAATATATAAGATATCCAAAAAGTTATTTTTTAAAATAAAATAGCATTGCATTAGTTAAACTATAAATGGACATTTAAGTAGCTAATTAATTCTACGCTGCATTACACATGGCATCCTAAGTGGCATGACACATGGCACTCATACATTAATTTCATCCAACTTTTAATATATATATATGATGATATGATAGCAAATCAAGACTTTTTAATTATTCAATGTCAATTTAAATTCAAGGGAAAAGCAATTGAGTAAGACTAATTTGGATTCAATAGTAGGGGAGCTTTGCAGCAATGGTAAGTTGTCTCCGTGTGACCAAAAGGTCACGGGTTCGAGCCGTGGAATCAGCCACTGATAAAATCAGGTTGGGCTACCTACAATTCACCCCTTGGGATGCGGCCCTTCTTCGGACCCTGTATGAACGCGGGATGCTTGTGTATTGGGCTACCCTTTTGATTTGGATTCAATTCTCTCACTTCCCATCAGTCCCCTCAAAAACTACATGATAAGCACATTTCAACTTAATTAATTAACAAAAACATGGCCAGCCCTAATGCTCAGCAAAATTTTTGATAATCAAATATCAAGGCTTATATCGTACACTTCAGAATATGTACTCTCATATGACAAATAAATGATTATATATTAAAAAGTAAAATATATAACAAACATACCCTAAGAGAATATATATAACTTAGATGCAGGAACATTTACACATAAGTGTACATAATAATTTTCCATGAAATATATGCAAATGTACAATTTTAAAAAATTTTCATATACGCTTTACATGAAACAACCGAACTCTCAAGGCATCCTAGCCAGCATTCAATAATCAACTCCCAACTAACTGATTCCAACACCCCCCAAAAAAAAATGAGACTTCACATCATCAATATTAGTCTATAAATAGAACCAATTAATTAGCATAGAAGATCCAAGCCATCCTCAAATATAAGCTCATACATTCTCCACTTACAATTCCTTGTATATCTTCCTAGTTTCCCACCAATCAACCAATGGCTAGCTCACCTCTTCTCAAGCTTACTTGCGCAGCTTTCCTATGCATGGTGGTGGTTGCACCCCATGCGGAAGCCGCAATAACCTGTGGCGCGGTGGCAAAAGGCATTGCTCCGTGCTTGGCTTACTTGAAGAGCGGGGGTGCGCCACCACCTCCTTGTTGTGTCGGGGTTAGGTCCCTTGTGAGTATGGCTACCACCCCAGCTGATAGAAGAACTGCTTGCGGATGTCTCAAAACATCTGCTGCTTCTATTCCGGGTCTTAACTATGCATACGCTTCTGCTCTTCCTGGAAAATGCGGTGTTAGTGTGCCATACCCTATTAGCCCTAACACCGACTGCTCTAAGTATGATCGATTTCTTCCTCCTTTTTCTCCTTAATTATGTTCTTCGCCAGCCCTTCCAAGTATATAAGGAACTTGACTCGATATATATCATGTTAATTGCATAAAAATGAGCTAACTTGTTGATAAATCTCTCTATCTTCTTTGATTCTAATCCTGTTTCTTTCACTAATTAATTGTGCAGGGTGAATTAGATAGATATGTAGTTATCTGCCAGATGGGAGCAACAACGGATTAGTAGTATTGATAATAAAAGGGAATTGCTTAAGACCCCATCTTAGCGAATCCCTTATATGCCATCTACTATATTTCACGGGTATCGTTGTTCCATGTAGACTTCTCTGCTTATATATTACTAGAACTATTACTGAACGTTCCTTGGGGCTTAATTCCAGCTTGCATGTCCTATGACAAGCTAGTGCGTTGTATGTATCCTTATTTCAGTCATCAAAATAGACAGTACCATTTTATTTTGTATTTTTGCAACATATATAGTGACAGCCATGTCAAATCAAATTTCAATCTTTAAATTAACTAATTTATTATTTACATCAACTGTTACAATTGAATGATTTAATGGAAGCAATTAGAATGTGTAGATATTCAAGAAAATTTAACCCGAAAGAAAGCCATGAATCAAAGAATATGTAGACACGAACCAAAACCCACACCAGAACCGGCCAGGCCATGAGATGGCCCGTGCAAGACAGAAAACGGGCCGTGTGCCCCAGAATAGCCGCCAGGTTGAAAGCAACCACATGAGTCTGAAAAAGAGAATTTTGGGCCACACCACCTTCTGCTTTATCATACCATATTACGTCCTCTGTGAGGGAAGCTCTGTTTTCATTATCATAATTGCTGGAAATGCTACGGCTACCCATACGACGATCTTTCGTAACAGTTTGTGGAAGTACTTGGTAAATTAATCAAGTTCCCATATAGATTAGACTATTGGGGGCATTTTATGTATTGGTTCGATTTAGCTAGTTAAATCACCGTAGATGTGGATGAATAGGGTGATAATCAAAATTTCAAAATAATCAAAATAAAACTGCAGAAATGTAAAGATGGACAAGGCACAAGTATTTTTTAACGAAGTTAGGCTCAATCAGACTTAGTTCCCATCTAGAGTTCTCTAACTCTAAGATTAACCTAATTTTATTAGGAGGGATAATTACAACTCTGGAGTGCACATACTCTAAGTTTCAAGTTCCAAGTTAACACCTCAACAAAGTTTAGTAGAGTTGACCCTTCAACTTTATAATCTCACCCAATTACAACTTGAACAATACAAATCAAATGTAATTGAAGCAAATTAAATCTCAACGTATGCCAATGAATGCTTGAGTAAGAGTTATGCCAATGAGTATTTGCTTCTCTCTCTTGTTGTATTCAGCCTTCAGCTAACTTCAATATTTATAGCAAAGCTATGACGAACCCTCAAAAACTACCCATAAGAAGACTGGGTTGAGATTGCCTCCATGATTTCAGTTTCAGTTCAAGGCCTTGAACTTCAATTCATGGTCCTTGAAGATCTTCTATTTTCAGCATGCAATTGCTATATCTCTATTTTTGACTGATTTGCAATAATATCCAATGGCTACCTTATTTTTGGCCTGTAGAAAGATTCTCTTTATTGCAATTCCTTCCATGATTAAGCACTTACAATTTTGTTAGGAAAAATCAAATATTTTACCTAGTGAATATCTCTAATCAAATGGGATATCCTATCTCATAATATAGCATTATCAAACATGAGAAGAATCATAATCAAATTTGAAACACGGATATAATATCATAAAGATCACGTATTCAAATTTGAAGAATAAACTATCTTAAAGATAAAACCAATCATGTCCATATCTATTTATAATCATATCACATTTAAACAATAGCAACACTAATGTAGGTCCAAATATAATATAATAAACATACCAATGGACCAACTCCTTTTTATCTTTCTTCAAAACATATTCATAAAATACATTGTAAGCTTAAGGAAGCTAACATTAAGGTGATTACATTATGTTAATAGTCCGTGGATTAAATTAAAAGCTTAAACTCATAGTTGATGGTTTAGAAAGGGTCTTATATTCTATTTTAGCACACATTTTTGTGTAAATTCCTTGTAGCCTTGAGATTGTGTTAGGATCGTATAGGAATTGGATGGAAATAATAAAGAATCACCAAATATGATAATAAAGAACAAACACAAATCAACACCAAGATTTACGTGAAAAATTCAATGTGGGAAAAACCACATACGACAACAAGCAAAATCACCACAGAGATGGGAGAGTATAGAATTGATCTCCGAGTGATGTGCTCTAAAGAGATATCAATTAGTAATTACAATTCACTCTAAAACGCTCTCTCACAGGACTATAATAGCAAAACAAGAAAGCTCAATAATTGTGTTTATGTATTGTTGTGTATTGATGATGATTATGGAGGCTCGAGGCGTGCCCCTTATAAAGGGATCAAGCAAATAGGTGCAAAGAAATCCTAGCCGTCATGATATTTGGATCATAAACCCAACAAACGAAGAAACACTAGCTGTCATGATATTTGGGTCATAAACCCAACAATATCCACCTTGGACCAAATTCACCAATTCTAAAGATTTATGTACTCTAAAATAAACTTATTTGACAATAATGTTAATCACAAACCCATAAATCAATATTGCAAACAGACAAGAAACCTAAAAATGATTTTAATTCACTTGAAATATAGAGAGAGAAAGAGAAGAAAACTATCAAAATAATATAAAAACAAATACAAAACAAGCAATAGGTCTAATGAGGATAAGAACCAAAATTCAAAGAAAGAAATCTATGACGGTCGAAATTAAATGCACAAAGAGTAAATAATAGATAAATTGAAAACAAAAAATGACAAAGAGTTAAACTGAGGTAGTCGGGGGCTGTGTACGTGTGATGATTAGGAATAACATTTGCTAATCAAGTTTGCTTAATAAAAATCCTACTAATTACTTCATATAGGTATGTTTTCTTAAGGGAAGTATGGGCAACCGAGCATAGGGAACGGCTTGCTCATCTTCATCCATATATCTATTCTACTTCACCCTATGCCCTATTCTTTTCCCCATTTGAACAAGCAAGAAGGACACACACACACACACACACATACACACACACAAAAATGATGATGATGAAGATGTGTGAGGGTGGCTAGCTAGCACAAAGCAAAAAGGGGTGTAGGAGTTGTTTTTTTTTTTTTTTGGGGGGTTACCTTTATACTCCTCTTTTCCACCTTTTCCTATATTTTACCAAGTAAGGATACTAGAGAGAGAAGGAAGAGAATGCTAGCTAGTATTTTACTCAAGCAACTTGCTTTGGACTTTTCCTAAGGATCAAGGGGCTACAAGGAGATTAAGAAGCTACTTTAAGGTATGGGTTCTCTTAATCTCTTATATAAAAATTAGTTTTAAACTGAAAATGTTCTATTATGATTTATAATTATGTTATTGATTTGCAAGAGTTAGAGTGTTTCTTTATATGGTTAGTTTATTTTAAGAATGACATTTTAAGTTATGCATGCCATGTCTTATGAAGATATATGTCATGATTGTTGAGATATATTTCTTAAAGTTGTTTTCCTAAGTTATCTTATATAAATGATGGTATTAGTAAATTAATGGTTGTCAAAAGTAGACTTGGAATGATGTTATATATATATGATATAATATATATATATATTATATATATATATAATATATATATATATATATATATATATATATAATATATGTATATAATGTATGTATATATGTATGTATGTGTGTGTGTGTGTGTGTGTGTATATATATATATATGTATAACTATATATATATATATATATATATATATATATATATATATTATATATATACACACACATACATACATATACATACTACATAATACATACATACATATATATATATATATAATATATATATATATATATATATATATATATTACTTGCTTAACTTACTAGACATGTAGATTATGATTTGGAAATGTTGAAAAATACATGAAGTGTTGTTGAGTTATATGTTATCATATGACTTTTGTAATTGATTCTTGTGTGGGTAATTGGTTATGATATTAGGAGATGTTTTAGAAGTTAATTGAGTTAGTGTAGTTTGGCATGGTCTTTTTGGATGAGTTAAATAGTTAATGTATACTCTTGAAAATTAGTTAATATGTGTAAAGAAAATGATAGTTTAGCATTGTGATAAAATTATGTGTGTACTGTTGATGTCGGGGTGGTGTAATATTATGGTTGAAAAAAAAATTGAGAATAGAATCCCCAAATTTTTAAGGAAAAAAAATGAGAAAAATTGTTAGTAATTAAATAATGGGTTATTACTTGATTGTGTGAGGAAGAAAAATACACATAGTAGAGGCATAATAATAACAACATCCATATACAAATTAAAAAAAAGAAAGAGAAAATACTGCAAAGCTAAGTTGGGACACTTGAGTAAGTAGTATTTTATATAATATTTGGTATAAACTCATAATAATTATTTAGCACGTGTCGTTCACCAAAAAAAAAAAAAAAAAGAATGACCTAGTTGAAAGATTATTTTTTTATGGTCCCCCAAATATCCTTTTAATTGAGTTGAGAAAATTAGTGAACGAAAATTATTAAGATTTACACATGGCATAAAATGAAATGGTCTTAGTTTGATACCAAAAATCATACGTACATTTAGGTTATAAAGCCGCTAAGTTTGATTTTTGGTGTCGGACTTGAGTAAACTAGTATCTAGAGGGACATGTCGTTATGTATGTTCAACTTGGGCATTTGTCAGCAGATTCTGACCAATGTCTAATTTTCCACTTAGCGGCAGATTCTGCAGTGCCAGATTCCACAGAGTAACAGTTTTTCACTCAGAAAGGTGGCAGTATTTTACCCTGACAAGCGTATAAGTTTCCCTATCTCTTAGACGTTAATCCTCTCGGGTAGACAGTCTTTTAGTCAATGTCATTTCCTTTCTTGCTTTCACTTGCGCAAGAATCGGCCTTGGTGAATAGTGTGTATTTCATAAACCTTTAGTCTGGAAGGAATTTGGGTTGTGAGAAAAAGTCTATTCATGTGACAAATATGCACATTTCCTTTCTTTCTAGCTTCTCAAGCCTAATTGTGTTGTTCATCAAGATTTTAATAGTACATCATTTGTGCTCTTAAAAGAAAGGTTTGCAATGATTTGAAAGATTTATATATCTATGATAATATTACTATTAATACTACTATTGGTGCTATGATTTGTTGTGTGTAAAAACTATTTTGGTTTTGGAAGGCCAGAACTCCCACTAAGCTGTGGTTGCTCATCCTCTTCCAAAATTTTTCCTGTTAGATTCTCAACAAGATTTAAGATAGGTGGCATAACGTGTCTTTTAGAGGTAGATGCTTGGATTTGAAGATGTACCTTTTGTAACTTACATGCATTGCCTTTATGCAATTGGAATGTAATGTAACATTAGTAAGTTGTAATATTTTGGTGCATGTAATAGATACTCTGAATCGGCCTCGGTGGCCTCCTACCAAGACTCACATATTTTGTTATATTGCTTGTGATGAGGGTCATGAGAGCCCTATTGTGGTATAAGGTCGTGAGGGTCTAAAGTCTGGTTCTTTTGGACTTCATAGATAGAGCATGAAGCTCTTTGTTTAAAAAAAATCTGCTATTAAAGAAGAATTGTCTTATATTTAGGATTAAGAGTCCTTTCAAAGGATTTTGGTGATGTAATGCTCTTACTATGGGGCAGAGCGTTACATTTGGTGGTATCAGAGCCTAGATTTGCATGGTTTGATAAAAATGTGCATATCCTTGAATGTGTGTGACAAGCTATGAGTGTTGCATGGGAAAAAAAGGGCTGATAAATTGTTTTGAGTAAGTGACTTCATGTTTAGTGTACTGTTTGTAGGTGATAGCATGGAGCCAGCCCAACCAGGTTATTTTAGCTACCAATCCTTCAACTTCCTTGATTTTAAGAAAGTATGATGGAATGCAACATTCTTTTGGTTGATCCTATGTTGGTATAATGCCCAAGACCATCATGAGCTTCCCCACACTGAGTGGGTTCGAGTATTCTTGAGTCTTCTTCCTATTGGTGGAAAATGGTGGGAGCTTCATCGTCAGCTTTTGGCTAAACTTCCAAGTGAGTGCCCTTACACTTTCTTAGAGTTGGTACAGTTCCTTAAGCATGTAGAACGTAAGATTGGAAACTCAAATTAGGAGAAATTGCCTTATGAATAGAGAATATCAAGCTAAGAACTGGGTTGAAGAAGACTTGATAGGAGATAGTGTGCTTTTAGAGCTTAGTGATGATGTAGACCACTTTACCCTAGAAAAAAATCACATGAGATCCTTCATTAACCATGCCACAGAGAGAGATGAACATGATCTAGGCCCCAAACTCAGGCATGATTGATTCTTGGCAAAGGGCCATGACTATTCCTTGAGACCAACTAGAGTTCTTATTAGAGGCTTGGGTAAAGAACAATGGTGTTATAGGACATATTGAGAGAAACCCCACCCCAGATTTTAGTCCCTCAAACACCGACTTTACTTATCCAGAGTATGATCCTGTAGATTCGAGCATAGAGTTTCATGCCTTAGATAACATGTTAAATTCGTGAGTATACAACCACAAGAGGGGGGGTGAATTGTGGTGTCTGATTTTCGCGTTGTAAATAACAAACACTCTCACAGAGATTATTCTCAGATGACAAAAACCCTAGTGACTTATTTGCAGGGGGTGTTCTCAAATATTGCAAATGCAAAAATCACCAAGATAAATGCGGAAAATAAAGCACACACACAATTTTTACGTGGAAAACACCTCTAGCCCAACTGAGGTGTGAAAAACCACGACCTACCTCGTGTAGGATTTAACCACTTTCACTAACGGGCTTCACACGTTACAAATGTAACACACCTTGTTACAACTTGCAACCATGTAACCTTCTTCTCTAAGAAGGGTTACACCACGTCCAAATCTCACCAGATTGGACACGTCCAAAGTCCACACGACTTAGGACCACTCACTCACTTTTCTGATCCAAGATCAGGGTTACAAAACACCTTACGGGGGTGCTTCTGATTTAAGCAGATGTAAGGTACAATGAGGTCCTAGTATGCCAATATCTTGAAAGCTCAGTTTAAACACAACTTGTCTCGGTTTTTCTTTTCTCAAGCGTAACTCGAAAAATTCTTCTCACTAGAAAAACCACTTTTGAAATTTTCCCTTTTTTGCGTATGTTGTGTATGTTTCTCGTCTTTTCTCCTCTATACAAATGGGAGTGAAATGCTGAGATTTTAAACACAAAATCCAACGGTCAAAAACAAGGAGAGGTGAAAGAATCAGCTAAGTACGGAAAACGATTTTCAAGCAAGAAATACTCCCCAACGGCTAGTGATAAATTTTTCCCAAAATATAAGGGATTTGTTATCTTAAGAGATAACCCTTATCTTCCCAGAGCCGTGAAGAAGATTCAAATGACAACCAGAAATCTTCAACTTTTGAAATTTTATCATATCCGAAAATATAGGCAAAGGGAATCTTTTAGTTTTGGCAAATCTCCCAAAACCTATTTTCGCAAATCTCCCATAATATTTTCAAGAAATATCCTTTCCAGAAAAATAGCAATCTTGGAATTTAAAGAAAGTATTCTGGAGATCTTGGCCAACCGAAATGAATTTTCAAAGATAACCGGGTATGGCCACTTCAGTTCAGAAACACCCTAGGCAACCCTGTTTGCAGGGTTGTTCGCAACTGGTGTTCTGAAGCACTTAGCGCAAATACCGATTCAAGAGGTGTTTAAAATGACGTTTTCAATAGTGGCATATTAACAAGAGTCTAAATAAATAAAACCTATATACCCAAGACTTCTTGTTTTGAACCAGTCATCTTGTCCAAGATTTGTAGAGCTGCTGTGAACACCAAGGCCACCTTGTTTGCTGGGGTTGTTCTTTGCATTGCTAGAGTTCAGGAACATGCCTTACAATCAACTGTCGAGGTGGTGTTCTTGATTTAATATAGAATCATCAAGTAAAACCTGTTTTGAAGACTTGTTCTCACATGTAGCAAACCAGTTAATACAATAAAGATCACAAACACCAGTTAGGCCTGTTTGGAGATCGTGTTTGGAGCAACATTACTTGGATAAATTTTTACACTTGGATTTGTCATCATCAAAACTAAATATAATAACTCAACAAATTCCCCCTTTTTGATGATGACAAACCAAGTGACCATATTGACAAATATTAAAAACAAATTTGAGAACCATGTATGCTGATTGATTTGGTTATCCACTAAGGTCCGAGTGTTCCAAATTGAAAGAGGGTCAATATTTGTCAAGTAATGGTTCGTCTTCCCCCTTTTGGCATCATTAAAAAGCAAGAACAGCATTGAAAGAAAAAAGTAACGGGTGGTTGCAAAACAGTTACGACAAGTAAGCACGCAGAGAACAATGCCAAGTGCAATGCCAAAGAAAAACAACAAGGGGAGGAGAGGAGAGCGAGAGAACAATCTATACAATCAAGGGGTAGGGTGTGGTCTTGATTGCAGTGGAGGAATACTGGGAGCGAGATCAGAGAGGAGTGCAAGGAGTTCTTCGTGGCGTTTAGCTGAGATGGCCTTCTCTGCTTCAAGAGCAGACTTCATAGCAGAAAGCTCTTCTTTGAGGCGTGCATTATCCTCAAGAACAGCTTCAACGGTGGGACTGGGTTTCTCAGAAACAGGAGGTCGAGGTGGTCGAAGACCCTGTTTGTGAGTTGACCCATGGCCAACGTCAAAGTCACACCCCATTAGGGTGTCAACGCCAATTTCATCAATCAGTTGAGCGGGCACTCTCCGTTTAAGCTCAATACCAAAGTGCTCAAACACCTTGGTCAGCAAGAACCCATACCCGAGATCATGGTTTCGGGTGGTGTTCGCAATTCGCCCAATGTGGGGAATCATGATAGCAGGAAGATTTATGGGTTTCTCCCTATTCAAGAAGTCGACCAGGCACTGATCAAAAAGGTCTGCTGAGTTTCTCCCTTGACCCCTTGGAATCACGTTCTTAATGACGAACATGAAAAGTAGTTGGTGAAGAGGGATCAGATCTCCCTTTTTTACAGAGGAGGGTGTTCTCAGGCTCTGTTTCTGGCTGACCCGCTTGGATATCTCCAGGAGCCTGGCTGTCTCTAGGACAGTTTTGTCCTCCCTCACATACACAGCAAATCCACGGGAGGGGATGCCCAAAATGTCACCAAGAGTGGCTGCATCGAAGGAGAAATGCCACTCATTGACAGCACTTGTCCCCACCCCATTTGTGACAGAGCAGTTGGCATAGAAGTCAGCCAACTCGGGCACAGAACACCCTTGCTGGGTGTTTGCAAACAACTCAAGCCAGCCTTGGGCTCGAAGCTTGGTCAAGAACACCCCCAGCCCAAGTTCCTCAAGGAAGGGTATGTTCACTACCTTCCCCCTTACAACATTGCGCCGGAGGAATTGCACGTGTTTCTCAGACAGGGGAGAGGGAGTGGACAATTTGGTCTTTTTGATTTGAGGAGCCGGGGATGCAGTTTTGGAAAGAGGGGTTGTTTTCGGTTTCCTCTTGAGGGGTGTTTTTGAGGCTGAAGGTTTAGAAGAAGTGGTGAGTGGTTTTGAAGGGTTTTGTTCATCAGAGGATTCTGAGAACACGGGGGTCCCTTGTTTGAAGGAGGGATCCTCGGAATCAGAACCAGAAAGGCTCGAGGAGGAAGAGGAAATCTCCTCAATAACTGGAGCAGAAGGTTTGGAGGATCTGGGGGTCGATCTGAAAGCAATTCTCGCAGATTTGCGAGAAGGTTTAGAAGGAGGAGAAGAGGGAGTTAGAGAGGGGCGAGACCTTGGTGGTGGTCGTGTTCTTGGCGTTCGGGTGTGCCTAGCCACCATCTTCACCCTTTTTCTCTTCTCTCCAGTTTGAGAGACTAGAGGAACAGAGTCATCCCCTTGGACAGGACTTTCTTCTGTTTTCTCACCAGAGTCCTCCTTCAGATCCATGAACAGATCATCGAAGAATGCATCCCCTGTTCTTTGAGTTGTTTCTGGGAATAGCGCTAAAGAACAGGGTTCAAAATCCCCAAAGAGGGTTTCTGGGTTCTCCCAGAATTGGTCTTGGAAACCCGAAGAACCAGCAACAGCTTCAGACGAAATGGGACAAGGGATTGTTCCCACATACACCACTAATTTCTAACCGAAGGAGTAGGGAATATCATTCAACTCAAGCCCAATACTTTTGAGGTTTAACCGATTGAGATACCCGAATATTGTGTGGATAATTGGGCGAGGAGGAGCCGAAATCGAGGGTATAATCATGTTGTTACTCTCAGAGATTGATGAAGAATCAGTTTTGGGAGCCATTATCGCAAGGAAGAATTTCGAGTTTTGAGGGTTTTGCTAGGGTTTGAAAGCAAGAACAGAGGAGAGAGCAAGACGGGGAAGACAGACGCACGCAAGGGGGGTTTTTTAAACTCCCTACCCGTTATGAAGGGCCACCTAGGGAACACCTAGAATTTAAGCAGGCAGCAAACGTTAATGACAATTAAGGCATACCTGTTCGAGCCGCCTGTTCTTGAACATGCTTCTCTCATTCCAAGGTGTGTCATGAATACTCTTTCTCCATCTCCCAAGGTAGCAGTCTTCACATATAATCATAGTAGCACACAAGACTGAGTTACTCTTTCTATCAACTAGGAATCCTCTTCTTTAAGGTATCCGTTGAGGAATGCACTTTTCACGTCCATTTGATATAGCTTGATTTCCATATGAGCTGCAAAGGCTATTAAGATTCGAATAGCCTCAATTCTAGCAACTGGTGCAAAGGTTTCTTCATAATCGATCCCTTCTTCTTGATTATACCCTTGAACAACCAGCCGTGCCTTGTTCCTAGTGACTGTTCCTGACTCATCTAGCTTATTTCGGAACCCCCACTTGGTTCCAATAATTTTTCTCTCAGCCGGTCGAGGTACAAGGTGCCACACTTTGTTTCTTTCAAATTGATAAAGCTCTTCTTGCATAGCCGTGATCCAATCTGAATCTGCAAGAGCTTCATTCACACTTTTTGGCTCAATGTTAGAAAGAAAAGCATAGAAAGCACAAAAATTCTTAAGTTTAGATCTAGTTTGCACTCCAGTATTAATATCTGACAAGATTTGATCAAGAGGGTGTGAACTATGGTGCTTCCATGGTCTTGGATTAAGTGGATCCACAGACACATGCTCTGTTCTAACTGAAATGTGCGTAGGATCAGGCTCAAGAACACCTCCTGATCCTGTTTCTGCACCTGTTTGCAAGCTTGTTCCTGAAGAGCATGGTTCCGAACATGGTTCAACGGGGTTTCCCCCTGTTTGGTTCTCACCTTGCCTGCCATTTTGAGGAACAGCTTCTGTACCTGTTTTCTTCAGGGTGTTCTCACCTTGTTTTTCTTGGTTCAACGATTCCTTTTGGACAAGACCTAATTCAAACTTTTCATCCTGTGCATCACTCTCATTCAAAGAGTTAGATTCATCAAAAAACACATGCACACTTTCCTCAACACACAAGGTTCTTTTGTTAAAGACTTCGTATGCCTTACTGTGAGAGGAATAACCAAGAAATATTGCCTCATCACTCCTTGGATCAAACTTTCCTAAGGCATCTTTCCCATTGTTATGCACGAAACATCTACAACCAAATGGTCTTAGATGCATAATGTTGGGTTTTCTACCTTTGAGAAGTTCATAAGGAGTTTTGTTCAAAATGGGTCTAATCATGCATCTATTTATAATGTAACATGATGTGTTCAAGGCTTCTGCCCAAAAGTTCTTAGGAAGCCCACTAGCAATAAGCATTGTTCTAGTCATGTCTTCTAGGGTACGATTTTTTCGTTCAACCACCCCATTCTGTGGGGTGTTCTCGGGGCTGAGAAGTTATGATCAACACCATGTTCATTACAAAAGTTTGTAAAACTTACATTTTCAAATTCAGTACCATGATCAGACCTCAAGCTTACCAATGAGTGTCCTACTCTCTTTTCAATCCTTTTGAGAAGGGCAATAAACTTCTAAAAGGTTTCATTCTTGGATGTCAAGAATAAAGTCCAAGTAAATCGAGAGTAATCATCCACAATTAGGAGCACATACCTCTTCCCTCCTCTACTAGCTATCCTCATGGGACCACATAGATCAATATGCAATAATTCAAGAGGTCGGGTAGTGCTTACACACTTTTTAGATTTTAAAGAAGATCTGACTTCTTTTCCTTTTGCACAAGCTTCACATACCTTGTTATCATTATACTTGATGAAAGGTAGTCCCACAACCAAATCTTTGGAAACAGGTTTGTTTAACAAGGACAGGCTTGCATGACCTAGTCTCTTGTGCCATAGCATTATATCATCATTTAATGCATTTAAACAAGTCAGATTATTTTAGGGAAGAGTGGAAATACAAACGTTATAAACATTTTGACATCGCTTCCCCCTCAACACAACATCTCCTGTGTCGTCATTCACAACCAAGCAACGTGTTCGTGAGAACACCACTAGGTTGTTGTTGTCACACAGTTGGGACACACTTAGCAAATTGTGCTTTAAACCATCAACTAAGTGCACATTGCCAATTGAGTGGGAGAGAGTTTTACCAATATTACCTATACCGACAATTGTCCCAGACTTGCCGTTTCCAAATGCTACACTCCCACCATTCAAAGCTGTAAGTGAGAGAAAATTTGATCTTTCACCAGTCATGTGTCGTGAACACCCACTATCAACAAACCACAACTGCCTGTTTTCAAGGGTGTTAGTGGGGTTGTCCATAAGATTGTTCGCTCTCACTTCAGCCTGCAAAATAAATCACGGGTTAGTTTTGGGAACCCAGATCCACTTGGGTCCCATTCTTTTAGACATGTAAAGCTCATCTTTTCTAATTCAGATTTGTTTCACATACCTTTCATTTTTTTCATTGGCATGTTTTCTTAAAGGGCAAGTGTATCTATAATGACCCGTTTTACCACAATGAAAGCAAACGATGTTTTCAGGTAATCCCACATACTTTCTATGTATTGGTTAAACGGTCCGTTTATGCTTGTAACCAAGTCCCTTTTTGTTTCTACTGTGATGAGTGTTTAACCAATCAAAGGCTTGTGAAGATTTGTTCCAGCGTTTGTTTGTGGCAAGATCAGTTTCTAATTTTTCTATGGTGGCATTCAAGCTCTACTTTTCATTTAGCAGGGATTCAACTATTTCTTCCACTTCAAAGAGTTTTTTCTCTACTTGAGTATAATCGCCTTCTTTTAGAAAGAGGTCTTCTCTAAGCATGTTAATATTCTCATACAAACCGAGTTTTTCATTTTTGAGAATTTCATTTTCAAGCTCTAGGTCACAAACTTCTCTTTTTAGATCAGCACAGGTGTCTATCAAATTATATAGAAGTTCTTCTAAAGTGGCTTTGTTAAGACAATGTACCTTGTTCTTGAGATCTGAGAAGCTGATTGTTGATTCATCATCTGAATCTGAATCACTTTGTGCCATAAGTGTTACGACCCCTTCTTCAGCTTCAGATTCTCCTTCATCCTTAGAGGAATCTCCCCAAGCAGCCAGCATAGCTTTCGAGAATCGCTTGCCCAGATTGTTTACAGGGTGTTTTTGACCCTGTTTTCGAGGGTGTTCGGGCATCTGATCTTCTCGAAGCAGAGGGCAATTTTTGACTAAGTGATCTGGTTTGCCGCACTTGAACCACCCTGTGAGCTGTTCTTTGGGGGTGTTTCTGGACTTACTGAAGTCTTTTCTTTTGTTGTTCTCCTTGACCTTTTTGAAAAATTTCTTGAATTTTCTGGACATTAGGGCCATATCTTCATCTTCAAGGTCAGAGTCAGTGTCCTCATGTGCTTTCAAGGCAAGCCCACGATCCTTCTTTTACTCCTCTCTTTGTTGTGAGTTCTTTCGGAGTTCATAGGTCTGGAGATTACCAATCAACTCATCGAGGGTGATCTGGTTCATGTCTTTAGCCTCTTGGATGGCTGTTACTTTGGCCTCCCACATGCGAGGTAAAATTCTGAGGATTTTCCTCACCAACTGTTCAGTGGTGAAAGATCTTCCCAGGGATTTTAACTTGTTCGTGATGTGGGTGAACCGTGTATACATGTCCATCATAGTTTCATGATCACCCATATCAAACAACTCATATTGTCGCATAAGTAGCTCAATTCTAGATTGTTTAACCTGACTCGTACCTTCATGAGCAACTTGCAGGGCGTTCTAGATAGCTTGGGCAGATTCACACTCAGAGATGCGAGTGTATTCATCGGGTCCTAGGCCAAAATATAGAAGCTTTTTGGCCTTAGCATTTTTCTCCATCTTTTTGTAGTCCTCGGTATCAAACTCATGAGGTTCTTTGGGAGCTGTTTTTCCTTCAGGAAGGGTTTTTATGGGAACAAAAGGCCCGTTCTTGATGAGCATCCATAACTCATAGTCTTCTGCTTGTATATAGTTCTCTATCCTATTCTTCCACCAACTATAGTGTTGGCCATTGAAGTAAGGAGGGCGAGTACTGGATTGTCCTTCAAGAATTTCTTGTGGAGTACTCATCTTCAGAATCTCTCAAGGTGTTAACCTTTTGTAGGAGAACCTGCTCTGATACCACTTGTTAAATTCGTGAGTATACAACCACAAGAGGGGGGGTGAATTGTGGTGTCTGATTTTCGCGTTGTAAATAACAAACACTCTCACAGAGGTTATTCTCAGATGACAAAAACCCTAGTGACTTGTTTGCAGGGGGTGTTCTCAAATATTGCAAATGCAAAAATCACCAAGATAAATGCGGAAAATAAAGCACACACACAATTTTTACGTGAAAAACACCTCTAGCCCAACTGAGGTGTGAAAAACCACGACCTACCTCGTGTAGGATTTAACCACTTTCACTAACGGGCTTCACACGTTATAAATGTAACACCCCTTGTTACAACTTGCAACCACGTAACCTTCTTCCCAAAGACAGGTTACACCACGTCCAACCTTCGCAAGATTAGACACGTCCAAAGTCCACACGACTGAGGACCACTCACTCACTTTTCTGATCCAAGATCAGGGTTACAAAACACCTTACGGGGGTGCTTCTGATTTAAGCAGATGTAAGGTACAATGAGGTCCTAGTAGCCAATATCTTGAAAGCTCAGTTTAAACACAACTTGTCTCGGTTTTTCTTTTCTCAAGCGTAACTCGAAAAATTCTTCTCACTAGAAAAACCACTTTTGAAATTTTTCCTTTTTTTTGCGTATGTTGTGTATGTTTCTCGTCTTTTCTCCTCTATACAAATGGGAGTGAAATGCTGAGATTTTAAACACAAAATCCAACGGTCAAAAACAAGGAGAGGTGAAAGAATCAGCTAAGTATGGAAAACGATTTTCAAGCAAGAAATACTCCCCAACGGCTAGTGATAAAATTTTCCCAAAATATAAGGGATTTGTTATCTTAAGAGATAACCCTTATCTTCCCATAGCCGTGAAGAAGATTCAAATGACAACCAGAAATCTTCAGCTTTTGAAATTTTATCATATCCGAAAATATAGGCAAAGGGAATCTTTTAGTTTTGGCAATTCTCCCAAAACCTATTTTCGCAAATCTCCCATAATATTTTCAAGAAATATCCTTTCCAGAAAAATAGCAATCTTGGAATTTAAAGAAAGTATTCTGGAGATCTTGGCCAACCGAAATGAATTTTCAAAGATAACCGGGTATGGCCACTTCAGTTCAGAAACACCCTAGGCACCCTGTTTGCAGGGTTGTTCGCAACTGGTGTTCTGAAGCACTTAGCGCAAATACCGATTCAAGAGGTGTTTAAAATGACGTTTTCAATATTGGCATATTAACAAGAGTCTAAATAAATAAAACCTATATACCCAAGACTTCTTGTTTTGAACCAGTCATCTTGTCCAAGATTTGTAGAGCTGCTGTGAACACCAAGGCCACCTTGTTTGCTGGGATTGTTCTTTGCATTGCTAGAGTTCAGGAACATGCCTTACAATCAACTGTCGAGGTGGTGTTCTTGACTTAATATAGAATCACCAAGTAAAACCTGTTTTGAAGACTTGTTCTCACATGTAGCAAACCAGTTAATACAATAAAGATCACAAACACCAGTTAGGCCTGTTTGGAGATCGTGTTTGGAGCAACATTACTTGGACAAAGGTTTACACTTGGATTTGTCATCATCAAAACTAAATATAATAACTCAACAAATTCCCCCTTTTTGATGATGACAAACCAAGTGACCATATTGACAAATATTAAAAACAAATTTGAGAACCATGTATGCTGATTGATTTGGTTATCCACTAAGATCCGAGTGTTCCAAATTGAAAGAGGGTCAATATTTGTCAAGTAATGGTTCGTCTTCCCCCTTTTGGCATCATTAAAAAGCAAGAACAGCATTGAAAGAAAAAAGTAACGGGTGGTTGCAAAACAGTTACGACAAGTAAGCACGCAGAGAACAATGCCAAGTGCAATGCCAAAGAAAAACAACAAGGGGAGGAGAGGAGAGCGAGAGAACAATCTATACAATCAAGGGGTAGGGTGCGGTCTTGATTGCAGTGGAGGAATACTGGGAGCGAGATTAGAGAGGAGTGCAAGGAGTTCTTCGTGGCGTTTAGCTGAGACGGCCTTCTCTGCTTCAAGAGCAGACTTCACAGCAGAAAGCTCTTCTTTGAGGCGTGCATTATCCTCAAGAACAGCTTCAACGGTGGGACTGGGTTTCTCAGAAACAGGAGGTCGAGGTGGTCGAAGACCCTGTTTGTGAGTTGACCCATGGCCAACGTCAAAGTCACACCCCATTAGGGTGTCAACGCCAATTTCATCAATCAGTTGAGCTGGCACTCTCCGTTTAAGCTCAATACCAAAGTGCTCAAACACCTTGGTCAGCAAGAACCCATACCCGAGATCATGGTTTCGGGTGGTGTTCGCAATTCGCCCAATGTGGGGAATCATGATAGCAGGAAGATTTATGGGTTCCTCCCTATTCAAGAAGTCGACCAGGCACTGATCAAAAAGGTCTGCTGAGTTTCTCCCTTGACCCCTTGGAATCACGTTCTTAATGACGAACATGAAAAGTAGTTGGTGAAGAGGGATCAGATTACAGAGGAGGGTGTTCTCAGGCTCTGTTTCTGGCTGACCCGCTTGGATATCTCCAGGAGCCTGGCTGTCTCTAGGACAATTTTGTCCTCCCTCACATACACAGCAAATCCACGGGAGGGGATGCCCAGAATGTCACCAAGAGTGGCTGCATCGAAGGAGAAATGCCACTCATTGACAGCACTTGTCACCACCCCATTTGTGACAGAGCAGTTGGCATAGAAGTCAGCCAACTCGGGCACAGAACACCCTTGCTGGGTGTTTGCAAATAACTCAAGCCAGCCTTGGGTTCGAAGCTTGGTCAAGAACACCCCCAGCCCAAGTTCCTCAAGGAAGGGTATGTTCACTACCTTCCCCCTTACAACATTGCACCGGAGGAATTGCGCGTGTTTCTCAGACAGGGGAGAGGGAGTGGACAATTTGGTCTTTTTGATTTGAGGAGCCGGGGATGCAGTTTTGGAAAGAGGGGTTGTTTTCGGTTTCCTCTTGAGGGGTGCTTTTGAGGCTGAAGGTTTAGAAGAAGTGGTGATTGGTTTTGAAGGGTTTTGTTCATCAGAGGATTCTGAGAACACGGGGGTCCCTTGTTTGAAGGAGGGATCCTCGGAATCAGAACCAGAAAGGCTCGAGGAGGAAGAGGAAATCTCCTCAATAACTGGAGCAGAAGGTTTGGAGGATCTGGGGGTCGATCTGAAAGCAATTCTCGCAGATTTGCGAGAAGGTTTAGAAGGAGGAGAAGAGGGAGTTAGAGAGGGGCGAGACCTTGGTGGTGGTCGTGTTCTTGGCGTTCGGGTGCGCCTAGCCACCATCTTCACCCTTTTTCTCTTCTCTCCAGTTTGAGAGACTAGAGGAACAGAGTCATCCCCTTGGACAGGACTTTCTTCTGTTTTCTCACTAGAGTCCTCCTTCAGATCCATGAACAGATCATCGAAGAACGCATCCCCTGTTCTTTGAGTTGTTTCTGGGAATAGCGCAGAAGAACAGGGTTCAAAATTGCCAAAGAGGGTTTCTGGGTTCTCCAAGAATTGGTCTTGGAAACCCGAAGAACCAGCAACAGCTTCAGAAGAAATAGGACAAGGGATTGTTCCCACATACACCACTAATTTCCAACCGAAGGAGTAGGGAATATCATTCAACTCAAGCCCAATACTTTTGAGGTTTAACCGATTGAGATACCCGAATATTGTGTGGATAATTGGGCGAGGAGGAGCCGGAAACGAGGGTATAATCATGTTGTTACTCTCAGAGATTGATGAAGAATCAGTTTTAGGAGCCATTATCGCAAGGAAGAATTTCGGGTTTTGAGGGTTTTGCTAGGGTTTGAAAGCAAGAACAGAGGAGAGAGCAAGACGGGGAAGACAGACGCACGCAAGGGGGGTTTTTTAAATTCCCTACCCATTATGAAGGGCCACCTAGGAAACACCTAGAATTTAAGCAGGCAGCATACGTTAATGACAATTAAGGCATACCTGTTCGAGCCGCCTGTTCTTGAACATGCTTCTCTCATTCCAAGGTCTGTCATGAATACTCTTTCTCCAACTCCCAAGGCAGCAGTCTTCACATATAATCATAGTAGCACACAAGACTGAGGTACTCTTTCTATCAACTAGGAATCCTCTTCTTTAAGATATCCGTTGAGGAATGCACTTTTCACGTCCATTTGATATAGCTTGATTTCATATAAGCTGCAAAGGCTATTAAGATTCGAATAGCCTCAATTCTAGCAACTGGTACAAAGGTTTCTTCATAATCGATCCCTTCTTCTTGATTATACCCTTGAACAACCAGCCGTGCCTTGTTCCTAGTGACTGTTCCTGACTCATCTAGCTTATTTCGGAACACCCACTTGGTTCCAATAATTTTTCTCTCAGCCGGTCGAGGTACAAGGTCCACACTTTGTTTCTTTCAAATTGATAAAGCTCTTCTTGCATAGCCGTGATCCAATCTGAATCTGCAAGAGCTTCATTCACACTTTTTGGCTCAATGTTAGAAAGAAAAGCATAGAAAGCACAAAAATTCTTAAGGTTAGATCTAGTTTGCACTCCAGTATTAATATCTGACAAGATTTGATCAAGAGGGTGCGAACTATGGTGCTTCCATGGTCTTGGATTAAGTGGATCCACAGACACATGCTCTGTTCTAACCGAAATGTGTGTAGGATCAGGCTCAAGAACACCTCCTGATCCTGTTTCTGCACCTGTTTGCAAGCTTGTTCCTGAAGAACATGGTTCCGAACAGGGTTCAACGGTGTTACCCCCTGTTTGGTGCTCACCTTGCCTGCCATTTTGAGGAACAGCTTCTGTACCTGTTTTCTTCAGGGAGTTCTCACCTTGTTTTTCTTGGTTCAACGATTCCTTTTAGACAAGACCTAATTCAAACTCTTCATCCTGTGCATCACTCTCATTCAAAGAGTTAGATTCATCAAAAAACACATGCACACTTTCCTCAACACACAGGGTTCTTTTGTTAAAGACTTTGTATGCCTTACTGTGAGAGGAATAACCAAGAAATATTGCCTCATCACTCCTTAGATCAAACTTTCCTAAGGCATCTTTCCCATTGTTATGCACGAAACATCTACAACCAAATGGTCTTAGATGCATAATGTTGGGGTTTCTGCCTTTGAGAAGTTCATAAGGAGTTTTGTTCAAAATGGGTCTAATCATGCATCTATTTATAATGTAACATGATGTGTTCAAGGCTTCTGCCCAAAAGTTCTTAGGAAGACCACTAGCAATAAGCATTGTTCTAGTCATGTCTTCTAGGGTACGATTTTTTCATTCAACCACCCCATTCTGCTGGGGTGTTCTCGGGGCTGAGAAGTTATGATCAACACCATGTTCATTACAAAAGTTTGTAAAACTTACATTTTCAAATTCAGTACCATGATCAGACCTCAAGCTTACCAATGAGTGTCCTACTCTCTTTTCAATCCTTTTGAAAAGGGCAATAAACTTCTCAAAGGTTTCATTCTTGGATGTCAAGAATAAAGTCCAAGTAAATCGAGAGTAATCATCCACAATTACGAGCACATACCTCTTCCCTCCTCTACTAGCTATCCTCATGGGACCACATAGATCAATATGCAATAATTCAAGAGGTCGGGTAGTTCTTACACACTTTTTAGATTTTAAAGAAGATCTGACTTGTTTTCCTTTTGCACAAGCTTCACATACCTTGTCATCATTATACTTGATGGAAGGTAGTCCCATAACCAAATCTTTGGAAACAAGTTTGTTTAACAAGGACAGGCTTGCATGACCTAGTCTCTTGTGCCATAGCATTATATCATCATTTAATGCATTTAACAAGTCAGATTATTTTAGGGAAGAGTAGAAATACAAACGTTATAAACATTCTGACATCGCTTCCCCCTCAACACAACATCTCCTGTGTCGTCATTCACAACCAAGCAACATGTTTTTGAAAACAGTACTAGGTTGTTCTTGTCACACAGTTGGGACACACTTAGCAAATTGTGTTTTAACCATCAACTAAGTGCACATTATCAATTGAGTGGGAGAGAGTTTTACCAATATTACCTATACCGACAATTGTCCAAACTTGCCGTTTCCAAATGCGACACTCCCACCATTCAAAGCTGTAAGTAAGAGAAAATTTGATCTTTCACCAGTCATGTGCCGTGAACACCCACTATCAACAAACCACAACTGCCTGTTTTCAAGGGTGTTAGTGGGGTTGTTCATAAGGTTGTTCTCTCTCACTTCAGCCTGCAAAATAAATCACGGGTTAGTTTTGGGAACCCAGATCCACTTGGATCCCATTCTTTTAGACATGTAAAGCTCATCTTTTCTAATCCAGATTTGTTTCACATACCTTTCATTCTTTTCATTGGCATGTTTTCTTAAAGGGCAAGTGTATCTATAATGACCCGTTTTACCACAATGAAAGCAAACGATATTTTCAGGTAATCCCACATACTTTCTATGTATTGGGTAAACGGTCCGTTTATGCTTTTAACCAAGTCCCTTTTTGTTTCTACTGTGATGAGTGTTTAACCAATCAAAGGCTTGTGAAGATTTGTTCCAGCGTTTATTTGTGGCAAGATCAGTTTCTAATTTTTCTATGGTGGCATTCAAGCTCTGCTTTTCATTTAGCAGGGATTCAACTATTTCTTCCACTTCAAAGAGTTTTTTCTCTACTTGAGTATAATCGCCTTCTTTAGAAAGAGGTCTTCTCTAAGCACGTTAATATTCTCATGTAAACCGAGTTTTTCATTTTTGAGAATTTCATTTTCAAGCTCTAGGTCACGAACTTCTCTTTTTAGATCAGCACAGGTGTCTATCAAATTATATAGAAGTTCTTCTAAAGTGGCTTTATTAAGACCACGTACCTTGTTCTTGAGATCTGAGAAGCTAATTGTTGATTCATCATCTGAATCTGAATCACTTTGTGCCATAAGTGTTACGACCCCTTCTTCAGCTTCAGATTCTCCTTCATCCTCAGAGGAATCTCCCCAAGCAACCAGCATAGCTTTCGAGAATCGCTTGCCCAGATTGTTTACAGGGTGTTTTCGACCCTGTTTTCGAGGGTGTTCGGGAATCTGATCTTCTCGAAGCAGGGGGCAATTTTTGACTAAGTGATCTGGTTTGCAGCACTTGAAACACCCTGTGAGCTGTTCTTTGGGGGTGTTTTTGGACTTACTGAAGTCTTTTCTTTTGTTGTTCTCCTTGACCTTTTTGAAGAATTTCTTGAATTTTCTGGACATTAGGGCCATATCTTCATCTTCAAGGTCAGAGTCAGTGTCCTCATGTGCTTTCAAGGTAAGCCCACAATCCTTCTTTTGCTCCTCTCTTAGTTGTGAGTTCTTTCGAAGTTCACAGGTCTGGAGATTACCAATCAACTCGTCGAGGGTGATCTTGTTCATGTCTTTAGCCTCTTGGATGGCTGTTACTTTGGCCTCCCACGCACGAGGTAAAATTCTGAGGATTTTCCTCACCAACTCTTCAGTGGTGAAAGATCTTCCCAGGGATTTTAACTCGTTCGTGATGTGGGTAAACCGTGTATACATATCCATCGCAGTCTCACGATCACCCATATCAAACAACTCATATTGTCGCATAAGTAGCTCAATTCTAGATTGTTTAACCTGACTCGTACCTTCATGAGCAACTTGCAGGGCGTTCCAGATAGCTTGGGCTGATTCACACTCAGAGATGCGAGTGTATTCATCGGGTCCTAGGCCAAAATATAGAAGCTTTTGGGCCTTGGCATTTTTCTCCATTTTCTTGTAGTCCTCGGCATCAAACTCTATGGATTCCTTGGGAACCTTCTTACCATCTTCAAGCACCTTGGTGGGAACAAGGGGCCCGTTCTTGATGAGCATCCATAATTCATAATCTTCTGCCTGAATACAGTTCTCCATCCTATTCTTCCACCAACTATAATGTTGGCCGTTGAAATAGGGTGGACGAGTAATGGATTGCCCTTCAAGGATTCCTTGTGGTGTACTCATCTTCAAAATCTCTCAAGGTGTTAGCCCTTTTGAGAGAACCCGCTCTGATACCACTTGTTGAATTCCAAGAGTACACAACCACAAGAGGGGGGTGAATTGTGGTGTCTGATTTTCGCGTTGTAAATAACAAACACTCTCACAGAGGTTATTCTCAGATGACAAACACCCTAGTGACTTGTTTGCAGGGGGTGTTCTCAAATATTGCAAATGCGAAAATCACCAAGATAAATGCGGAAAATAAAGCACACACACAATTTTTATGTGGAAAACACCTCTAGCCCAACTGAGGTATGAAAAACCACGACCTACCTCGTGTAGGATTTAACCACTTTCACTAACGGGCTTCACACGTCACAAATGTAACACACCTTGTTACAACTTGCAACCACGTAACCTTCTTCTTTAAGAAGGGTTACACCACGTCCAAATCTCACCAGATTGGACACGTCCAAAGTCCACACGACTGAGGACCACTCACTCACTGTTCTGATCCAAGATCAGGGTTACAAAACACCTTACGGGGGTGCTTCTGATTTAAGCAGATGTAAGGTACAATGAGGTCCTAGTATGCCAATATCTTGAAAGCTCAGTTTAAACACAAATTATCTCGGTTTTTCTTTTCTCAAGCGTAACTCGAAAAATTCTTCTCACTAGAAAAACCACTTTTGAAATTTTTCCTTTTTTTGCATATGTTGTGTATGTTTCTCGTCTTTTCTCCTCTATACAAATGGGAGTGAAATGCTGAGATTTTAAACAGAAAATCCAACGGTCAAAAACAAGGAGAGGTGAAAGAATCAGCTAAGTATGGAAAACGATTTTCAAGCAAGAAATACTCCCCAACGGCTAGTGATAAATTTTTCCAAAAATATAAGGGATTTGTTATCTTAAGAGATAACCCTTATCTTCCCATAGCCGTGAAGAAGATTCAAATGACAACCAGAAATCTTTAGCTTTTGAAATCTTATCATATCCGAAAATATAGGCAAAGGGAATCTTTTAGTTTTGGCAATTCTCCCAAAACCTATTTTCGCAAATCTCCCATAATATTTTCAAGAAATATCCTTTTCAGAAAAATAGCAATCTTGGAATTTAAAGAAAGTATTCTAGAGATCTTGGCCAACCCAAATGAATTTTCAAAGATAACGGGGTATGGCCACTTCAGTTCAGAAACACCCTAGGCACCCTGTTTACAGGGTTGTTCGCAACTGGTGTTCTGAAGCACTTAGCGCAAATACCGATTCAAGAGGTGTTTAAAATGATGTTTTCAATATTGGCATATTAACAAGAGTCTAATTAAATAAAACCTATATACCCAAGACTTCTTATTTTGAACCAGTCATTTTATCCGAGATTTGTAGAGCTGCTGTGAACACCAAGGCCACCTTGTTTGCTGGGGTTGTTCTTTGCATTGCTAGAGTTCAGGAACACGCTTTACAATCAACTGTCGAGATGGTGTTCTTGACTTAATATAGAATCATCAAGTAAAACCTGTTTTGAAGACTTGTTCTCACATGTAGCAAACCAGTTAATACAATAAAGATCACAAACACCAGTTAGCCCTGTTTGGAGATCGTGTTCGGAGCAACATTACTTGGACAAATTTTTACACTTGGATTTGTTATCATTAAAACTAAATATAATCAACAAATTCCCCCTTTTTGATGATGACAAACCAAGTGACCATATTGACAAATATTAAAAACAAATTTGAGAACCATGTATGCTGATTGATTTGGTTATCCACTAAGGTCCGTGTGTTCCAAATTGAAAGAGGGTCAATATTTGTCAAGTAATGGTTCGGCTTCCTCCTTTTGGCATCATTAAAAAGCAAGAACAGCATTGAAAGAAAAAAGTAACGGGCATTGAAAGAAAAAAGTAACGGGTGGTTGCAAAACAGTTACGACAAGTAAGCACGCAGAGAACAATGCCAAGTGCAATGCCAAAGAAAAACAACAAGGGTAGGAGAGGAGGGCGAGAGAACAATCTATACAATCAAGGGGTAGGGTGTGGTCTTGATTGCAGTGGAGGAATACTGGGAGCGAGATCAGAGAGGAGTGCAAGGAGTTCTTCGTGGTGTTTAGCTGAGACGGCCTTCTCTGCTTCAAGAGCAGACTTCACAGCAGAAAGCTCTTCTTTGAGGCGTGCATTATCCTCAAGAACAGCTTCAACGGTGGGACTGGGTTTCTCAGAAACAGGAGGTCGAGGGGGTCGAAGACCCTGTTTGTGAGTTGACCCATGGCCAACGTCAAAGTCACACCCCATTAGGGTGTCAACGCCAATTTCATCAATCAGTTGAGCTGGCACTCTCTGCTTAAGCTCAATACCAAAGTGCTCAAATACCTTGGTCAGCAAGAACCCATACCCGAGATCATGGTTTCGGGTGGTGTTCGCAATTCGCCCAATGTGGGGAATCATGATAGCAGGAAGATTTATGGGTTTCTCCCTATTCAAGAAGTCGACCAGGCACTGATCAAAAAGGTCTGCTGAGTTTCTCCCTTGACCCCTTGGAATCACGTTCTTAATGACGAACATGAAGAGTAGTTGGTGAAGAGGGATCAGATCACCCTTTTTTACAGAGGAGGGTGTTCTCAGGCTCTGTTTCTATCTGACCCGCTTGGATATCTCCAGGAGCCTGGCTGTCTCTAGGACAGTTTTGTCCTCCCTCACATACACAGCAAATCCCCGGGAGGGGATGCCCAGAATGTCACCAAGAGTGGCTGCATCGAAGGAGAAATGCCACTCATTGACAGCACTTGTCACCACCCCATTTATGACAGAGCAGTTGGCATAGAAGTCAGCCAACTCGGGCACAGAACACCCTTGCTGGGTGTTTGCAAATAACTCAAGCCAGCCTTGGGTTCGAAGCTTGGTCAAGAACACCCCCAGCCCAAGTTCCTCAAGGAAGGGTATGTTCACTACCTTCCCCCTTACAACATTGCACCGGAGGAATTGCGCGTGTTTCTCAGATAGGGGAGAGGGAGTGGACAATTTGGTCTTTTTGATTTGAGGAGCCGGGGATGCAGTTTTGGAAAGAGGGGTTGTTTTCGGTTTCCTCTTGAGGGGTGTTTTTGAGGCTGAAGGTTTAGAAAAAGTGGTGATTGGTTTTGAAGGGTTTTGTTCATCAGAGGATTCTGAGAACACGGGGGTCCCTTGTTTGAAGGAGGGATCCTCGGAATCAGAACCAGAAAGGCTCGAGGAGGAAGAGGAAATCTCCTCAATAACTGGAGCAGAAGGTTTGGAGGATCCGGGGGTCGATCTGAAAGCAATTCTCGCAGATGTGCGAGAAGGTTTAGAAGGAGGAGAAGAGGGAGTTAGAGAGGGGCGAGACCTTGGTGGTGGTCGTGTTCTTGGCGTTCGGGTGTGCCTAGCCACCATCTTCACCCTTTTTCTCTTCTCTCCAGCTTGAGAGACTAGAGGAACAGAGTCATCCCCTTGGACAGGACTTTCTTCTGTTTTCTCACCAGAGTCCTCCTTCAGATCCATGAACAGATCATCGAAGAATGCATCCCCTGTTCTTTGAGTTGTTTCTGGGAATAGCGCAGAAGAACAGGGTTCAAAATCCCCAAAGAGGGTTTCTGGGTTCTCCAAGAATTGGTCTTGGAAACCCGAAGAACCAGCAACAGCTTTAGAAGAAATGGGACAAGGGATTATTCCCACATACACCACTAATTCCCAACCGAAGGAGTAGGGAATATCATTCAACTCAAGGCCAATACTTTTGAGGTTTAACCGATTGAGATACCCGAATATTGTGTGGATAATTAGGCGAGGAGGAGCCGGAATCGAGGGTATAATCATGTTGTTACTCTCAGAGATTGATGAAGAATCAGTTTTGGGAGCCATTATCGCAAGGAAGAATTTCGGGTTTTGAGGGTTTTGCTAGGGTTTGAAAGCAAGAACAGAGGAGAGAGCAAGACGGGGAAGACAGACGCACGCAAGGGGGGTTTTTTAAACTCCCTACCCGTTATGAAGGGCCACCTAGGGAACACCTAGAATTTAAGCAGGCAGCAAACGTTAATGACAATTAAGGCATACCTGTTCGAGCCGCCTGTTCTTGAACATGCTTCTCTCATTCCAAGGTGTGTCATGAATACTCTTTCTCCATCTCCCAAGGTAGCAGTCTTCACATATAATCATAGTAGCACACAAGACTGAGTTACTCTTTCTATCAACTAGGAATCCTCTTCTTTAAGGTATCCGTTGAGGAATGCACTTTTCACGTCCATTTGATATAGCTTGATTTCCATATGAGCTGCAAAGGCTATTAACATTCGAATAGCCTCAATTCTAGCAACTGGTGTAAAGGTTTCTTCATAATCGATCCCTTCTTCTTGATTATACCCTCGAACAACCAGCCTTGCCTTATTCCTAGTGACTGTTCCTGACTCATCTAGCTTATTTCGGAACACCCACTTGGTTCCAATAATTTTTCTCTCAGCCGGTCGAGGTACAAGGTGCCACACTTTGTTTCTTTCAAATTGATAAAGCTCTTCTTGCATAGCCGTGATCCAATCTGAATCTGTAAGAGCTTCATTCACACTTTTTGGCTCAATGTTAGAAAGAAAAGCATAGAAAGCACAAAAATTTTTTAGTTTAGATCTAGTTTGCACTCCAGTATTAATATCTGACAAGATTTGATCAAGAGGGTGCGAACTATGGTGCTTCCATGATCTTGGATTAAGTGGATCCACAGACACATGCTCTGTTCTAACTGAAATGTGTTTAGGATCAGGCTCAAGAACACCTCCTGATCCTGTTTCTGCACCTGTTTGCAAGCTTGTTCCTGAAGAGCATGGTTCCGAACATGGTTCAACGGTGTGTCCCCCTGTTTGGTTCTCACCTTGCCTGCCATTTTGAGGAACAGCTTCTGTACCTGTTTTCTTCAGGGTGTTCTCACCTTGTTTTTCTTGGTTCAACGATTCCTTTTGGACAAGACCTAATTCAAACTCTTCATCTGTGCATCACTCTCATTCAAAGAGTTAGATTCATCAAAAAACACATGCACACTTTCTTCAACACACAAGGTTCTTTTGTTAAAGACTTTGTATGCCTTACTATGAGAGGAATAACCAAGAAATATTGCCTCATCACTCCTTGGATCAAACTTTCCTAAGGCATCTTTCCCATTGTTATGCACGAAACATCTACAACCAAATGGTCTTAGATGCATAATGTTGGGTTTTCTACCTTTGAGAAGTTCATACGGAGTTTTGTTCAAAATGGGTCTAATCATGCATCTATTTATAATGTAACATGATGTGTTCAAGGCTTCTGCCCAAAAGTTCTTAGGAAGACCACTAGCAATAAGCATTGTTCTAGTCATGTCTTCTAGGGTACGATTTTTTCATTCAACCACCCCATTCTGCTGGGGTGTTCTTGGGGCTGAGAAGTTATGATCAACACCATGTTCATTACAAAAGTTTGTAAAACTTACATTTTCAAATTCAGTACCATGATCAGACCTCAAGCTTACCAATGAGTGTCCTACTCTCTTTTCAATCCTTTTGAGAAGGGCAATAAACTTCTCAAAGGTTTCATTCTTGGATGTCAAGAATAAAGTCCAAGTAAATCGAGAGGAATCATCCACAATTACGAGCACATACCTCTTCCCTCCTCTACTAGCTATCCTCATGGGACCACATAGATTAGTATGCAATAATTCAAGAGGTTGGGTAGTGCTTACACACTTTTTAGATTTTAAAGAAGATCTGACTTGTTTTCCTTTTGCACAAGCTTCACATACCTTGTCATCATTATACTTGTAGTCCCACAACCAAATCTTTGGAAACAAGTTTGTTTAACAAGGACAGGCTTGCATGACCTAGTCTCTTGTGCCATAGCACTATATCATCATTTAATGCATTTAAACAAGTCAGATTATTTTGGGGAAGAGTGGAAATACAAACTTTATAAACATTTTGACATCGCTTCCCCCTCAACACAACATCTCTTGTGTCGTCATTCACAACCAAGCAACGTGTTTTTGAAAACAGTACTAGGTTGTTCTTGTCACACAGTTGGGACACACTTAGCAAATTGTGTTTTAACCATCAACTAAGTGCACATTATCAATTGAGTGGGAGAGAGTTTTACCAATATTACCTATACCGACAATTGTCCCAGACTTGCCGTTTCCAAATGCTACACTCCCACCATTCAAAGCTGTAAGTGAGAGAAAATTTGATCTTTCACCAGTCATGTGTCGTGAACACCCACTATCAACAAACCACAACTGCCTGTTTTCAAGGGTGTTAGTGGGGTTGTTCATAAGGTTGTTCTCTCTCACTTCAGCCTGCAAAATAAATCACGGGTTAGTTTTGGGAACCCAGATCCACTTGGGTCCCATTCTTTTAGACATGTAAAGCTCATCTTTTCTAATTCAGATTTGTTTCACATACCTTTCTTTTTTTTCATTGGCATGTTTTCTTAAAGGGCAAGTGTATCTATAATGACCCGTTTTACCACAATGAAAGCAAACGATGTTTTCAGGTAATCCCACATACTTTCTATGTATTGGGTAAACTGTCCGTTTATGCTTGTAACCAAGTCCCTTTTTGTTTCTACTGTGATGAGTGTTTAACCAATCAAGGGCTTGTGAAGATTTGTTCCAGCGTTTGTTTGTGGCAAGATCAGTTTCTAATTTTTCTATGGTGGCATTCAAGCTCTGCTTTCATTTAGCAGGGATTCAACTATTTCTTCCACTTCAAAGAGTTTTTTCTCTACTTGTGTATAATCGCCTTCTTTTAGAAAGAGGTCTTCTCTAAGCACGTTAATATTCTCATGTAAACTGAGTTTTTCATTTTTGAGAATTTCATTTTCAAGCTCTAGGTCACAGACTTCTCTTTTTAGATCAGCACAGGTGCCTATCAAATTATATAGAAGTTCTTCTAAAGTGGCTTTGTTAAGACCATGTACCTTGTTCTTGAGATCTGAGAAGCTGATTGTTGATTCATCATCTGAATTTGAATCACTTTGTGCCATAAGTGCTACGACCCCTTCTTCACCTTCAGATTCTCCTTCATCCTCAGAGGAATCTCCCCAAGCAGCCAGCATAGCTTTCGAGAATCGCTTGCCAGATTGTTTACAGGGTGTTTTCGACCCTGTTTTCGAGGGTGTTCGGGCATCTGATCTTCTCGAAGCAGAGGGCAATTTTTAACTAAGTGATCTGGTTTGCCGCACTTGAAACACCCTGTGAGCTGTTCTTTGGGGGTGTTTCTGGACTTACTGAAGTCTCTTCTTTTGTTGTTCTCCTTGACCTTTTTGAAGAATTTCTTGAATTTTCTGGACATTAGGGCCATATCTTCATCTTCAAGGTCAGAGTCAGTGTCCTCATGTGCTTTCAAGGCAAGCCCACGATCCTTCTTTTACTCCTCTCTTTGTTGTGAGTTCTTTCGGAGTTCATAGGTCTGGAGATTACCAATCAACTCGTCGAGGGTGATCTTGTTCATGTCTTTAGCCTCTTGGATGGCTGTTACTTTGGCCTCCCACGTACGAGGTAAAATTCTAAGGATTTTCCTCACCAATTCTTCAGTGGTGAAAGATCTTCCCAGGGATTTTAACTCGTTTGTGATGTGGATAAATCGTGTATACATATCCATCACAGTCTCACGATCACCCATATCAAACAACTCATATTGTCGCATAAGTAACTCAATTCTAGATTGTTTAACCTGACTCATACCTTCATGAGCAACTTACAGGGCATTCCAGATAGCTTGGGCTGATTCACACTCAGAGATGCGAGTGTATTCATCGGGTCCTAGGCCAAAATATAGAAGCTTTTTGGCCTTGGCATTTTTCTCCATCTTTTTGTAGTCCTCGGCATCAAACTCATGAGGTTCTTTGGGAGCTGTTTTTCCTTCAGGAAGGGTTTTATGGGAACAAAAGGCCCGTTCTTGATGAGCATCCATAACTCATAGTCTTCGGCTTGTATATAGTTCTCTATCCTATTCTTCCACCAACTATAGTGTTGGCCATTGAAGTAAGGAGGGCGAGTAATGGATTGTCCTTAAAGAATTCCTTGTGGAGTACTCATCTTCAGAATCTCTCAAGGTGTTAACCTTTTGTAGGAGAACCCGCTCTGATACCACTTGTTAAATTCGTGAGTATACAACCACAAGAGGGGGGGATGAATTGTGGTGCCTGATTTTCGCGTTGTAAATAACAAACACCCTCACAGAGGTTATTCTCAGATGACAAACACCCTAGTGACTTGTTTGCAGGGGGTGTTCTCAAATATTACAAATGCGAAAATCACCAAGATAAATGCGAAAAATAAGGCACACACACAATTTTTACGTGAAAACACCTCTAGCCCAACTGAGGTGTGAAAAACCACGACCTACCTCGTGTAAGATTTAACCACTTTCACTAACGGGCTTCACACGTTACAAATGTAACACACCTTGTTACAACTTGCAACCACGTAACCTTCTTCTCTAAGAAGGGTTACACCCCGTCCAAATCTCACCAGATTGGACACGTCCAAAGTCCACACGACTGAGGACCACTCACTCACTCTTCTGATCTAAGATCAGGGTTACAAAACACCTTACGGGGGTGCTTCTGATTTAAGCAGATGTAAGGTACAATGAGGTCATAGTATGCCAATATCTTGAAAGCTCAGTTTAAACACAACTTGTCTCGATTTTTCTTTTCTCAAGCGTAACTCGAAAAATTCTTCTCACTAGAAAAACCACTTTTGAAATTTTCCTTTTTTGCGTATGTTGTGTATGTTTCTCGTCTTTTCTCCTCTATACAAATGGGAGTGAAATGCTGAGATTTTAAACACAAAATCCAACGGTCAAAAACAAGGAGAGGTGAAAGAATCAGCTAAGTATGAAAAACGATTTTCAAGCAAGAAATACTCCCCAACGGCTAGTGATAAATTTTTCCCAAAATATAAGGGATTTATTATCTTAAGAGATAACCCTTATCTTCCCAGAGCCGTGAAGAAGATTCAAATGACAGCCAGAAATCTTCAACTTTTGAAATTTTATCATATCCGAAAATATAGGCAAAGGGAATCTTTTAGTTTTGGCAAATCTCCCAAAACCTATTTTCGCAAATCTCCCATAACATTTTCAAGAAATATCCTTTCCAGAAAATAGCAATCTTGGAATTTAAAGAAAGTATTCTGGAGATCTTGGCCAACCGAAATGAATTTTCAAAGATAACCGGGTATGGCCACTTCAGCTCAGAAACACCCTAGGCACTCTGTTTGCAGGGTTGTTCGCAACTGGTGTTCTGAAGCACTTAGCGAAAATACCGATTCAAGAGGTGTTTAAAATGACGTTTTCAATATTGGCATATTAACAAGAGTCTAAATAAATAAAACCTATATACCCAAGACTTCTTGTTTTGAACCAGTCATCTTGTCCGAGATTTGTAGAGCTGCTGTGAACACCAAGGCCACCTTGTTTGCTGGGGTTGTTCTTTCCATTGCTAGAGTTCAGGAACATGCCTTATAATCAACTGTCGAGATGGTGTTCTTGACTTAATATAGAATCACCAAGTAAAATCTGTTTTGAAGACTTGTTCTCACATGTAGCAAACCAGTTAATACAATAAAGATCACAAACACCAGTTAGGCCTGTTTGGAGATCGTGTTTGAAGCAACATTACTTGGACAAATTTTTACACTTGGATTTGTCATCATCAAAACTAAATATAATAACTCAACAAATTCCCCCTTTTTGATGATGACAAACCAAGTGACCATATTGACAAATATTAAAATCAAATTTGAGAACCATGTATGCTGATTGATTTGGTTATCCACTAAGGTCCGAGTGTTCCAAATTAAAAGAGGGTCAATATTTGTCAAGTAATGGTTCGTCTTCCCCCTTTTGGCATCATTAAAAAGCAAGAACAGCATTGAAAGAAAAAAGTAACGGGTGGGTGCAAAACAGTTACGACAAGTAAGCACGCAGAGAACAATGCCAAGTGCAATGCCAAAGAAAAACAAGGGGAGGAGAGGAGAGCGAGAGAACAATCTATACAATCAAGGGGTAGGGTGTGGTCTTGATTGCAGTGGAGGAATACTGGGAGCGAGATCAGAGAGGAGGGCAAGGAGTTCTTCGTGGCGTTTAGCTGAGATGGCCTTCTCTGCTTCAAGAGCAGACTTCACAGCAAAAAGCTCTTCTTTGAGGCGTGCATTATCCTCAAGAACAGCTTCAACGGTGGGACTGGGTTTCTCAGAAACAGGAGGTCGAGGTGGTTGAAGACCCTGTTTGTTAGTTGACCCATAGCCAATGTGAAAGTCACACCCTATTAGGGTGTCAATGCCAATTTCATCAATCAGTTGAGCTGGCACTCTCCGTTTAAGCTCAATACCAAAGTGCTCAAACACCTTGGTCAGCAATAACCCATACCCGAGATCATGGTTTCGGGTGGTGTTTGCAATTCGCCCAATGTGGCGAATCATGATAGCAGGAAGATTTATGGGTTCCTCCCTATCCAAGAAGTCGACCAGGAACTGATCAAAAAGGTCTGCTGAGTTTCTCCCTTGACCTCTTGGAATCACGTTCTTAATGACGAACATGAAAAGTAGTTGGTGAAGAGGGATCAGATCACCCTTTTTTATAGAGGAGGGTGTTCTCAGGCTCTGTTTCTGGCTTACCCGCTTGGATATCTCCAGGAGCCTGGCTGTCTCTAGGATAGTTTTGTCCTCCCTCACATACACAGCAAATCCACGGGAGGGGATGCCCAGAATGTCACCAAGAGTGGCTGCATCGAAGGAGAAATGCCACTCATTGACAGCACTTGTCACCACCCCATTTGTGACAGAGCAGTTGACATAGAAGTCAGCCAACTCGGGCACAGAACACCCTTGCTGGGTGTTTGCAAACAACTCAAGCCAGCCTTGGGCTTGAAGCTTAGTCAAGAACACCCCCAGCCCAAGTTCCTCAAGGAAGGGTATGTTCACTACTTTCCCCCTTACAACATTGCGCCGGAGGAATTGCGCGTGTTTCTCAGACAGGGGAGAGGGAGTGGACAATTTGGTCTTTTTTGATTTGAGGAGCCGGGGATGCAGTTTTGGAAAGAGGGGTTGTTTTTGGTTTCCTCTTGAGGGGTGTTTTTGAGGCTGAAGGTTTAGAAGAAGTGGTGATTGGTTTTGAAGGGTTTTGTTCATCAGAGGATTCTGAGAACACGGGGGTCCCTTATTTGAAGGAGGGATCCTCGAAATCAGAACCAGAAAGGCTCGAGGAGGAAGAGGAAATCTCCTCAATAACTGGAGCAAAAGGTTTGGAGGATCTGGGGGTCGATCTGAAAGCAATTCTCGCAGATTTGCGAGAAGGTTTAGAAGGAGGAGAAGAGGGAGTTAGAGAGGGGCGAGACCTTGGTGGTGGTCGTGTTCTTGGCGTTCGAGTGCGCCTAGCCACCATCTTCACCCTTTTTCTCTTATCTCCAGTTTGAGAGACTAGAGGAACAGAGTCATCCCCTTGGACAGGACTATCTTCTGTTTTCTCACCAGAGTCCTCCTTCAGATCCATGAACAGATCATCGAAGAACGCATCCCCTGTTCTTTGAGTTGTTTCTGGGAATAGTGCAGAAGAACAGGGTTCAAAATCCCCAAAGAGGGTTTCTGGGTTCTCCAAGAATTGGTCTTGGAAACCCAAAGAACCAGCAACAGCTTCAGAAGAAATGGGACAAGGGATTGTTCCCACATACACCACTAATTTTCAACCGAAGGAGTAGGGAATATCATTCAACTCAAGCCCAATACTTTTGAGGTTTAACTGATTGAGATAACCGAAGATTGTGTGGATAATTGGGCGAGGAGGAGCCGGAATCGAGGGTATAATCATGTTGTTACTCTCAGAGATTGATGAAGAATTAGTTTTGGGAGCCATTATCGTAAGGAAGAATTTCGGGTTTTGAGGGTTTTGCTAGGGTTTGAAAGCAAGAACAGAGGAGAGAGCAAGACGGGGAAGACAGACACACGCAAGGGGGGTTTTTTAAACTCCTTACCCGTTATGAAGGGCCACCTAGGGAACACCTAGAATTTAAGCAGGCAGCATACGTTAATGACAATCAAGGCATACCTGTTCGAGCCGCGTGTTCTTGAACATGCTTCTCTCATTCCAAGGTCTGTCATGAATACTCTTTCTCCATCTCCCAAGGCAGCAGTCTTCACGTATAATCATTGTAGCACACAAGACTACACATATTCGTTAAGCATAGACCATTGTTTTGATAACAAGAATTGCAAACAAGGGGATAGAACAGGTATTATAAGGTGTTTTTGTCAGCTTGGTCTAACTCTGAGAATAGGTGTTCTCAGGGTGTTTTCACCAACCCCAATTCCAGTCTGTTTCTCTCGAATTGGTCTCTACTCAGTGCTTTAGTGAATATATCAGCAATTTGATTTTTAGTGGAGTAAAAATTTATTGAAATAAAGCCTTTTTCCACATTATCTCTTAAGAAATGATGTCGAATGTCAATATGTTTTGTCCTTTTGTGTTGACATGGGTTTTTGGCAATGTTAATAGCGCTAGTATTATCACAAAAAATAGAAATGCATCCAGTGTCAACACAAAAATCCTTAAGCTGTTGTTTTATCCACAACTGTTGAGCACAACATGAAGCTGCTGCAACATATTCAGCTTCTGTTGTGGATATGGCAGCTGAATATTGCTTGTTGGTAGCCCAAGATACCAAACAAGGTCCAAGAAAGTGAGCCATACCTGAGGTACTCTTTCTATCAACTAGGAATCCTGCATAGTCAGCGTCAGCATATCCAACAAGATCAAGATTGTAACCTCTAGGATACCATAAAGCTAAATTGGGTGTATGTTTCAAATATCTCAGTATCCGTTTAACAGCCTTAAGATGAGTTCCCTTAGGATTAGACTGAAAACGGGCACATAAACCAACACTAAAAACAATATCCGGTCTACTAGCGGTTAGGTATAGGAGGGACCCAATCATGCCCCTATAGAGTTTCTCCTCAACTGAGGGACTCCCATCATCCATAACCAACTTGGTTGAAGGAGGAATAGGAGTGTCTATGGGTTTGGCTGACTCCATCCCAAAACGCTTAAGTAGCTCATTGATATACTTTTGTTGATGGATCATGGTGCCGTTTGGAGTTTGCTTGATTTGTAAGACTAAGAAAAAGTTAAGCTCACCCATCATGCTCATCTCAAACTCACTCCTCATCATATTCGAAAATTCATTGCATAAATCATGATGAGTTGCACCAAATATAATGTCATCAACATATATTTAGACAATCAAAAAATGTTCCCCCTTAGATTTTAGAAACAAGGTATTGTCTACCTTGCCTCTTCTAAAATCATTTTCAATTAAAAAGCTTGACAACCGTTCATACCAAGCTCTTGGAGCTTGTTTTAAACCATAAAGTGCTTTGTCAAGTTTAAAAACATGATTTGGAAAATCACCATTTTCAAAACCAGGGGGTTGTTTGACACACACCTCTTCTTTAAGGTATCCGTTGAGGAATGCACTTTTCACGTCCATTTGATATAGCTTGATTTTCATATGAGCTGCAAAGGCTATTAAGATTCGAATAACCTCAATTCTAGCAACTGGTGCAAAGGTTTCTTCATAATCGATCCCTTCTTCTTGATTATACCCTTGAACAACCAGCCGTGCCTTGTTCCTAGTGGCTGTTCCTGACTCATCCAGTTTGTTTCGGAACACCCACTTGGTTCCAATGATTTTTCTCTCAGCCGGTCGAGGTACAAGGTGCCACACTTTGTTTCTTTCAAATTGATGAAGCTTTTCTTGCATAGCCGTGATCCAATCTGAATCTGCAAGAGCTTCATTCACACTTTTTGGCTCAATGTTAGAAAGAAAAGCATAGAAACCACAAAAATTCTTAAGTTTAGATCTAGTTTGCACTCCAGTATTAATATCTGACAAGATTTGATCAAGAGGGTGCGAACTATGGTGCTTCCATGGTCTTGGATTAAGTGGATCCACAGACACATGCTATGTTCTAACTGAAATGTGTATAGGATCAGGCTCAAGAACACCTCCTGATCCTGTTTCTGCACCTGTTTGCAAGCTTGTTCTTGAAGAGCATGGTTCTGAACATGGTTCAACAGTGTTTCCCCCTGTTTGGTTCTCACCTTGCCTGCCATTTTGAGGAACAGCTTCTGTACCTGTTTTCTTCAGGGTGTTCTCACCTTGTTTTTCTTGGTTCAACGATTCCTTTTGGACAAGACCTAATTCAAACTCTTCATCTGTGCATCACTCTCATTCAAAGAGTTAGATTCATCAAAAAACACATGCACACTTTCTTCAACACACAAGGTTCTTTTGTTAAAGACTTTGTATGCCTTACTATGAGAGGAATAACCAAGAAATATTGCCTCATCACTCCTTGGATCAAACTTTCCTAAGGCATCTTTCCCATTGTTATGCACGAAACATCTACAACCAAATGTTCTTAGATGCATAATGTTAGGTTTTCTGCCTTTGAGAAGTTCATAAGGAGTTTTGTTCAAAATGGGTCTAATCATGCATCTATTTATAATGTAACATGATGTGTTCAAGGCTTCTGTCCAAAAGTTCTTAGGAAGACCACTAGCAATAAGCATTGTTCTAGTCATGTCTTCTAGGGTACGATTTTTTCGTTCAACCACCCCATTCTGCTGGGGTGTTCTCGGGGCTGGGAAGTTATGATCAACACCATGTTCATTACAATAGTTTGTAAAACTTGCATTTTCAAATTCAGTACCATGATCAGACCTCAAGCTTACCAATGAGTGTCCTACTCTCTTTTCAATCCTTTTGAGAAGAGCAATAAACTTCTCAAAGGTTTCATTCTTGGATGTCAAGAATAAAGTCCAAGTAAATAGAGAGTAATCATCCACAATTACGAGCACATACCTCTTCCCTCCTCTACTAGCTATCCTCATGGGACCACATAGATCAATATGCAATAATTCAAGAGGTCGGGTAATGCTTACACACTTTTTAGATTTTAAAGAAGATCTGACTTATTTTCCTTTTGCACAAGCTTCACATACCTTGTCATCATTATACTTGATGGAAGGTAGTCCCACAACCAAATCTTTGGAAACAAGTTTGTTTGACAAGGACAGGCTTGCATGACCTATTCTCTTATGCCATAGCATTATATCATCATTTAATGCATTTAAACAAGTCAGATTATTTTGGGGAAGAGTGGAAATACAAACTTTATAAACATTTTGACATCGCTTCTCCCTCAACACAACATCTCCTGTGTCGTCATTCACAACCAAGCAATGTGTTTTTGAAAACAGTACTAGGTTGTTCTTGTCACACAGTTGGGACACACTTAGCAAATTGTGTTTTAACCAATCAACTAAGTGCACATTATCAATTGAGTGGGAGAGAGTTTTACCAATATTACCTATACCGACAATTGTCCCAGACTTGCCATTTCCAAATGCTACACTCCCACCATTCAAAGCTGTAAGTGAGAGAAAATTTGATGTTTCACCAGTCATGTGCCGTGAACACCCACTATCAAGAAACCACAACTGCCTGTTTTCAAGGGCGTTAGTGGGGTTGTTCGTAAGGTTGTTCTCTCTCACTTCAGCCTGTAAAACAAATCATGGGTTAGTTTTGGGAACCCAGATCCACTTGGGTCCCATTCTTTTAGACATGTAAAGCTCATCTTTTCTAATCCAGATTTGTTTCACATACCTTTCATTCTTTTCATTGGCATGTTTTCTTTAAAGGGCAAATGTATCTATAATGACCCGTTTTACCACAATGAAAGCAAACGATGTTTTCAGGTAATCCCACATACTTTCTATGTATTGGGTAAACGGTCCGTTTATGCTTGTAACCAAGTCCTTTTTTGTTTCTACTGTGATGAGTGTTTAACCAATCAAGGGCTTGTGAAGATTTGTTCCAGCGTTTGTTTGTGGCAAGATCAGTTTCTAATTTTTCTATGGTGGCATTCAAGCTCTGCTTTTCATTTAGCAGGGATTCAACTATTTCTTCCACTTCAAGGAGTTTTTTCTCTACTTGTGTATAATCGCCTTCTTTTAAAAAGAGGTCTTCTCTAAGCACGTTAATATTCTCATGTAAACCGAGTTTTTCATTTTTGAGAATTTCATTTTCAAGCTCTAGGTCACGAACTTCTCTTTTTAGATCAGCACAGGTGTCTATCAAATTATATAGAAGTTCTTCTGAAGTGGCTTTGTTAAGACCACGTACCTTGTTCTTGAGATCTGAGAAGCTGATTGTTGATTCATCATCTGAATCTGAATCACTTTGTGCCATAAGTGCTACGACCCTTTCTTCAGCTTCAGATTCTCCTTCATCCTCAGAGGAATCTCCCCAAGCAGCCAGCATAGCTTTCGAGAATCGCTTGCCCAGATTGTTTACAGGGTGTTTTCGACCTTGTTTTCGAGGGTGTTCGGGCATCTGATCTTCTCGAAGCAGAGGGCAATTTTTGACTTAGTGATCTGGTTTGCCGCACTTGAAACACCCTGTGAGCTGTTCTTTGGGGGTGTTTCTGAACTTACTGAAGTCTTTTCTTTTGTTGTTCTCCTTGACCTTTTTGAAGAATTTCTTGAATTTTCTAGACATTAGGGCCATATCTTCATCTTCAAGGTCAGAGTCAGTGTCCTCATGTGCTTTCAAGGCAAGCCCACGATCCTTCTTTTGCTCCTCTCTTTGTTGTGAGTTCTTTCGGAGTTCATAGGTCTGGAGATTACCAATCAGCTCGTCGAGGGTGATCTTGTTCATGTCTTTAGCCTCTTGGATGGCTGTTACTTTGGCCTCCCATGTACGAGGTAAAATTCTGAGGATTTTCCTCACCAACTCTTCAGTGGTGAAAGATCTTCCCAGGGATTTTAACTCGTTCGTGATGTGGGTAAACCGTGTATACATATCCATCACAGTCTCACGATCACCAATATCAAACAACTCATATTGTCGCATAAGTAACTCAATTCTAGATTGTTTAACCTGACTCGTACCTTCATGAGCAACTTGCAGGGCGTTCCAGATAGCTTGGGCTAATTCATACTCAGAGATGCGAGTGTATTCATCGGGTCCTAGGCCAAAACATAGAAGCTTTTTTGCCTTGGCATTTTTCTCCATCTTTTTGTAGTCCTCGGCATCAAACTCATGAGGTTCTTTGGGAGCTGTTTTTCCTTCAGGAAGGGTTTTTATGGGAACAAAAGGCTCGTTCTTGATGAGCATCCATAACTCATAGTCTTCGGCTTGTATATAGTTCTCCATCCTATTCTTCCACCAAATATAGTGTTGGCCATTGAAGTACGGCGGGCGAGTAATGGATTGTCCTTCAAGAATTCCTTGTGGAGTACTCATCTTCAGAATCTCTCAAGGTGTTAACTTTTTGTAGGAGAACCCGCTCTGATACCACTTGTTAAATTCATGAGCATACAACCACAAGAGGGGGGGTGAATTGTGGTGTCTGATTTTCGCGTTGTAAATAACAAACACCCTCACAGAGGTTATTCTCAGATGACAAACACCCTAGTGACTTGTTTGCAGGGGCTGTTCTCAAATATTGCGAATGCGAAAATCACCAAGATAAATGCAGAAAATAAAGCACACACACAATTTTTACGTGGAAAACACCTCTAGCCCAACTGAGGTGTGAAAAACCACGACCTACCTCGTGTAGGATTTAACCAATTTCACTAACGGGCTTCACACGTTACAAATGTAACACACCTTGTTACAACTTGCAACCACGTAACCTTCTTCTCTAAGAACGGTTACACCACGTCCAAATCTCACCAGATTGGACACGTCCAAAGTCCACACGACTGAGGACCACTCACTCACTTTTTCTGATCCAAGATCAGGGTTACAAAACACCTTACGGGGGTGCTTCTGATTTAAGCAGATGTAAGGTACAATGAGGTCCTAGTATGCCAATATCTTGAAATCTCAGTTTAAACACAACTTGTCTCGGTTTTTCTTTTCTCAAGCGTAACTCGAAAAATTCTTCTCACTAGAAAAACCACTTTTGAAATTTTCCTTTTTTTTGCGTATGTTGTGTATGTTTCTCGTCTTTTCTCCTCTATGCAAATGGGAGTGAAATGCTGAGATTTTAAACACAAAATCCAACGGTCAAAAACAAGAAGAGGTGAAAGAATCAGCTAAGTATGGAAAACGATTTTCAAGTAAGAAATACTCCCCAACGGCTAGTGATAAATTTTTTCCAAAATATAAGGGATTTGTTATCTTAAGAGATAACCCTTATCTTCCTATAGCCGTGAAGAAGATTCAAATGACAACCAGAAATCTTCAGCTTTTGAAATTTTATCATATCCGAAAATATAGGCAAAGGGAATCTTTTAGTTTTGGCAATTCTCCCAAAACCTATTTTTCGCAAATCTCCCATAATATTTTCAAGAAATATCCTTTCCAGAAAAATAGCAATCTTGGAATTTAAAGAAAGTATTCTGGAGATCTTGGCCAACCGAAATGAATTTTTCAAAGATAACCGGGTATGGCCACTTCAGTTCAGAAACACCCTGGGTACCCTGTTTACAGGGTTGTTCGCAACTGGTGTTCTGAAGCACTTAGCACAAATACCGATTCAAGAGGTGTTTAAAATGACGTTTTCAAAATTGGCATATTAACAAGAGTCTAAATAAATAAAACCTATATACCCAAGACTTCTTGTTTTGAACTAGTCATCTTGTCCAAGATTTGTAGAGCTGCTGTGAACACCAAGGCCACCTTGGTTGCTGGGGTTGTTCTTTGCATTGCTTGAGTTCAGGAACATGCCTTACAATTAACTGTCGAAGTGGTGTTCTTGACTTAATATAGAATCACCAAGTAAAACCTGTTTTGAAGACTTGTTCTCACATGTAGCAAAACAGTTAATACAATAAAGATCACAAGCACCAGTTAGGCCTGTTTGGAGATCGTGTTTGGAGCAACATTACTTGGACAATTTTTTTACACTTGGATTTGTCATCATCAAAACTAAATATAATAACTCAACGTTGTACTTCTTTGGTATAGGCTTCAAGAGATGAGACGTTCTTGTCCCAGAAATCCCAACCTCCTTGAGCTTCAATGAGAAGGACTACTAAACTGCATCCAAACCATGTCCACCAATAATAAAACCAAATTGGAAATTGAGTAGGGCAATTGTCATGAAAATTAAAAAACCAAGAATGGGTTTCAGGATGATGAAGAAATGCTTGAAACCATGCCATCCTATAATCATTGTAGTCATAGGTTTGTGGTGTGTAAGGAATGGAAAATTTCTTTTCCTCAAAGGGATCTTTCCATTGTTAAGTGCTTAAGACTTGTCGAATGATGCATTTTGAGAAAAATATATGTCCAGGGTTCATTATGTCAAATGTGTGGGTGATGTCAATGGAATGAGTATGCATAAGGATTAACTCGTAGAATTGCTGGGTTTTTTGTGCATGATTGGTAGCAAAATGTTTTCCACCAAAGGCTTTCTGAACCAGAGGTTTAATCACATCTGTGGAACGCATTGTTTTGTAGTTTGTGAGGAATAGATGTTCTGTATACTGAACAACATATGTGTTGTCAACAGCTGGTTTTGTAGCAATCTTTGCAACTATGGTTTTGTATGGTAATGGTGGGAAATGGGCAAGGGTTTGGAATTGATTTTGAGTAGGGATTTGAATAGGAACATCGAGCTGATAATCTTCAGCTCTTCGGATTCCTTTGCCTTTGTCTTTTCGATTGTTCTTGCTAGAACTCACTTTGTTTCCCGTAAAATAATATTTTTGTCACTCTTTCCTTGCAAGAATTCTCTGGTAAGGAAATCAAGAAGAGAATTGCTTTCTCCTTTGATAAATTCAATGTCAAAATCAAACGCAAATAAAATAGCTTGCCATCTGGCAAAGATTTATTTAGAAACTAAATTTTTAACATCCTTTTGTAAAATTTCTTTTGCAGATTTGCAGTCAATACGGAGAAGAAATTTTTGTAAAATAAATCATCTTGAAATTTGGAAACACATAACACTACTGCTAAAATTTCCTTTTTGATTGTGGAATAATTTTGTTGTGGACTGAGCCATAGTCCGGAATAAAATCAAACTAATTGTTCCTGATCATGTGACTCTATCTTTTGTTTCAATATACATATATATACATTTATATATATATATATATATATTCTATATATATATATATATATATATATTTATCTATATACATATAGAGATATTATATATATATCTATATAGATATTATATATATATCTATATATATGCCTGTGTATGTATGTATGTATGTATGTATGTATGTTTATATATATATATATATATATATATATATATATATATAGATATATATATATATATATATATGTTTATGTTTATATATATATATATATAATATAGATATATATATATATATATATATATATATGTATCTATGCAGTGGCGTAGCCAGCGTGGCGTCAGTGGGGTCAGCCGACACCCCTCTCAAAAAAAAAAAATTAATACACATCGGAGAATTTAGGAAAAAAAAATAGAAGTTGATTATATATATCAAATGTGTGGAAAAGATACATGAAACCTCCCTTACTTCAATGGCCCAAGCGCCTGATTTTTGAGTTGGCTTGTCTCTGAGGTCGCGGGTTCGAGTCCTGTATCCATCTCTTTTTCCATTTGATTTTTTTCATTTTTCTTTTAATCCTCCGATACTCTTCCTCTGTTTGTTTGACAATTCGAGTCC